>DWDW01001249.1:0-12019 GCA_018245635.1 Mimoniades versicolor eupheme
ATGTATAATACGTGTATCGACTGGCCCGTTGGTGCAGCGGTTAGTGAACCTGACTGTCGCGCCGGGGTCGTGTGTTCGATTTCCACCCAGAATAAATATTTATGTGATGGTCACAAGTATTTTTTCTGTACCTAGGTGTAAAAAAATATATATTTAAGTATATATTTATATATAGTTCATCAGCCGTCTGGTTACCATACCATAAGCTCTCTTGACGCTGACTTTGGTATCACATGGCTGTTTGTGGAGATGTCCCAACATATTATTATTATTATTAAACACGCATACACGAGCATACATTTTAAAATTAGTATTATATACGAATACGAATATAAATTATATACGAATATATTCATCAAGCCCGTGCCGAGATACAGGATGTTATAAAAGTAAGTAACCCCGGTTCTCGTAGATTGCGGTATGGGGCGATCTGCTTAGACACATCTACATTCCCTGGCCTTCTATGGGCAGCAGTGTAGATGGTGCGAGGATCTGTGCTCTGCGATACCCAACTCGCATGCTTAGCCTGGGGATTATAGGCATTACCCCTGAAGGAAGGTCTATTCCCAGCAGAGGCCTGTAATACGCTGGTGATGATGAAATGGTCTATGTATCTAAAATGTCATTTGTCGTGTTGGTTGCAAGCGTGACTTCTTATCGAGAAGTCCTGAGTTGAAATCTCTGGTCAGACGGATCTTTCTAACTTAGATTATCTTGTAGGGGGTCGGAGTCTAAATTTGTGCCCGGTGTAGGGCAATAGTCATTCATTTATGTATGAACACGTAAAACAGTTAAGGAAGCTGATTGATTTAATGTGTGATCCAATGATCTGTTGATATTAAACAATTGCGAAGTTATTTTGTAAATACGAGTAATAAAATTCCTTGCAAATATCACATTAAGCAGAAATGGAAGAGGGTTCGAGAAAAAGAATTATCTTACGTTAATTATTTTTATAAGGGCCATCTTCAGGAGTGGATACGCAATCAAATTACGTAACATTACTCCAATGGGCTCTTGGCAGTGGTGATGGTCTAAAAGGAAATAATTTTAGCACTCCGCTAACTCCAGTGAGAATGGGATGAAATGGAGGCAACAAAATGATACGTGATATCACGCCTGGATGTCCTCGAAAAGGTAAGCAGAGAAGTGTTACTACACTCCCACGTTCCCACGTAAGCAATAAATACTAAAATGTCAAAGATCTCTTAAAAATGAGCACGTTTTTTTAAAAAACTTGGAACTTGTACAACTCAGCCAATCCTATCCTAAGCTAGGCAAAGCCTACGCTATGGTAATGAGACGGCTAATACATTACACATATTTATTATATACTTGTAAAGATTTACACCCAGATATAGCAGTTCGGAATTTAGATTTGTTACCGGCGTACGGCAATAGGCACACCAACTATTCCAATGCAGCAACGAAATGGTGACTGGTGTAGTAACGTGGGAGCATATTACACGCCTCTGCATAAATATTTGTGGATTACAAACGTGATGCTACGTTTTTTTATCTTCCTTCTAATTTTTAATATATTTAAATTAAGAATTATTATTATTGCCTCGTTGGTCGTGTTTGTTGCGAGTGCGACTGCCGATCGGGGGAGGTCCCGGGTTGGATTCTTGGGTCGAACTATACAAAATTTTCTAATTTAGATTTTCTAGTAGTGGTTCGGAGTCTGGAGATGTGCCCGATGCATGGCAATACGCTCACCACCTATTCTATAGTGGGACGTAAAAGTAACTGGTGAAACGTGGGAATGTGCTACATTCCTCTGCCTACCTCTTTGGGGATTACAGGCGTGAAGTTACTTTACTTTTAGTTTACTAATTATAAAAGTTTATACTTATTATATAATGTTTAATTGTTGGGATTCTTTTGGGATTTGATGGTAAAAACAATTACTGAATCTGAACTTACTGCAGTAGGTGAAAAACGATTATACCCCGGTTACTTGCGCCGTTTACAAGTTTTAATTTTTCGTGTATAACTATTACTATCTAACTATTACACCTCAGAGCCAGCTGGTGTGGATGTACAAAAACGTGGTTGCCTCAATTATTACTCATTTTAATTATCACCATAAACAAATGTTTTTTGGATTTATCAACATATGTTTCATTATCCAGATCCAAAATTATCTATGCATATATGTATGTATATTTTTTGAATTAGGTAGATCGCGACGTGGTCCGAAACTAGTCGAGCCATCCCGAAAAAACAAATGTGAATCAAGCTATAAGCTTATACATGATAATATGTAACACTCGCGGAACATTTAACAATAAAATAGGTATATTTATTTATTACGGCATTTTCAAACAACAAAATATCAATCTAATTGAGATAAGTTGAGCATATAGGAGTTGTTTCAATATATTATTATTATTACTCAAATTACCTCCTTTCTATACGAGAAGTTAGTGAAGGCTTTTCATTATCTGTTACAATAATATTGGTAAATGACGGGGGGTACCCGCGTACATATATTGTTTCGTTATGAATGTAAGATTTATATCCTGGATTAACCTAGTTTGATAAATTGGTTGGTGACGTAGGACGCGACCTAATTGAAGGTATAATCCATGGGAAAAAGCTTATCTGACGCACATGTTAAATTAAATTCCAACTTAATTTTTGACGGTGTGGGTAGAGAGCAACGAGTTTCGAATATCTCTATCCTGGCACACTTCATTACACAGTATCAAGATATACATTTGAGTTATGCATGGTTTTTTTGAACCGGTTTTTTTAACTAAATGTATGGATATCTATGCTTTGCCTGAGCATAGCTTTTACTAGTAAGTAGATCTTTGTTACTTGTAGCCGCCGATCTCAAGGTATGTTTTGCGTAACTCCTATATCCGTTTCTATGTTTATTAAAATGTTTTACTGCCTTCTGTTCCAATAGGAGCATATTAGAATAATCTAGACGTTTATATATCCGTATGGAGCGGAGGTAGATTAGATTACCGGACCCCATGCCGCGATGCAGGATATCTTAGAGCTTATCTTATACTAGGCTCAGCTAAATGTTGTGCCCGCGGATGAGTAGTAGCGTAGCGATCTGCAGCGCGCATGCCCAGTGTGGGTATTACAGGCATAACCCATTAGAGAATTCCTTTGTACACCAGTGGACTACAATAGGCTGATGATGATGATTACGTGATGATGATCTTCAACTATTTAACACGCTTTAAATACACGTTATCTACTAATTAACTTTAGTAACAGAAGAATGAAGTTCCATTTTGCTTTTAGTCACTATCGAGTTACTGGATACATGTAGAAAAATTTGTTCACATATAGACAAGTATTGTCTATCTGTCCGTCCATTTAATATCCCTCCTCACTTAGCAACACGTCCAATCGTAGATACGTCCGGTATCCTTGACGTATATTTAATAATAACGTCTGGTCGGCAAACAACAGCGGATAGGTATTGATTAGGGCTGTGAGCAATAGATCTAGGTATGGTTCAAGTCACAAGTTGACTATTATTTTTAGTTTCAGTGATACTGCGATAATTATGAGGAAAGGGATACCTGGTGGAATGTACCTTTAATAGAAAGGGATAGGAACGGAGAAAGAACGCCAGAACCGTAACCGATAGAAGTTCGTAACTACCAATATAGGAAATAGTATAAAATTTATATGTATGTATATAAGATTATGTACCTAGCTATGTAACATTGTTTATGTATGTAACACTTTGAAACATTGTATGTTGACATGATACTCTATATTTGTTATTATATACCTGTAGAAAACGGGACATAGAGCGCGTAACAATTTCTGGCATTACTGTATAGCTTTAGTCCACAATAATGAATAATTTGAACTGTCTCATATTATCACTTGGACCGTACCAACGCAAGCACGGGTGCGGCCTATCTACCAGCGTATATCGCTGGAGGCGTCGGCTTTCGTAATTGATTGATACATCTACCGCGGCGTTTTGAGTTTTGCGTTAGAAAATAAAATAACCCCCTGCACCCTACGCAAAGGATTTAACCCTTAAAAGGTTACTTGTTAAATTGCTCAAGCCATTTCGTTTTATGTTTATTTTTGAGGCCTCGCTGTGGTGTGGTTTAACATTACGAAGTTGTTGGAAAAGTTAATTAAAGCGAAAGATTCTTTGTTCTTGCCATTACTTGTGCTTTTAAAAATCTTCACTAATTTGAATCTGTACAAATAAAGTGTCAATAAGTGTTTATTGACTTATTATCCCTTGTGTACAGTAACTACAACTACGAATAATGTGGCTTCATGTATCGCAATAATTTTAGGTATGGAAAGTGATATAGGAGCCAACACTAATACGTGATTCCTGGACATTGATCTCTTCCGTGATCAGCGATAGATCTGCATTATGCTTCATTATATTGTTTATCACAGTAACGCTTAAAGATAACAACGTTGGACGGATTGCTTGACCTGTCCTTCAAAACACGGAAACGCTGAAGCGAAAATTGCTATTAGTAGCCATCTACATACCCATGAACCGACCGCACCTACCCTGCTTCATTTTACAGATCGTTTGTAATCTATGTAGGATATAGGATACTTTACAAGTGAAATATTTGTGAATTACGTGTAAGTAGAATGCTTTATAACGTAGATGGAATACTTTTAAGCTTGCATAGTGTACTTTGCAAGTGTCATACAATACTTTACTCGTAGTAATAATAATAAATATATATGGAGTAAAGATACAAAAGAACCAAATCCCCGCAGAGGTAGGCAGAGGAATGTAGAACACTCCCACGTTTCACAAGTTACTTTTAAGTTCCACGATGGAATAGGTGGTGAGCCTATTGCCGTATACCGGGCACATATCCAGACTCAAAGCCTCTTCTAGAAAATCTAAATTAGAAAATTTAGTAGTGCCCGACCCGGAAATCCCACCCAGAACTTGCCGTTCGACAGTCGCACTTGCAACCAACACAACCAACGAGGCAGTCTGGAGTCAGATGTGGGTTACCGTGCTATTGTATATTTTCTGCAGATACATTCTATATAAATAGTATAAACGCTAAAGGAAAACAAAACAAAATCATTGCGTCTCATCTATTGCGTCGTGATCGGAAAATTTGAGAACAATCGCAATACGAAAACGATTCTTAACGCGTCATAAAGTACAATAAGCAACGTTAGTGTACATCACACCCTGTGTTAATATTACGGCAATATAGTCTATAAGACTCAGCGACAAGATCTATAACAGCCTGTGATGCTTGCGTAGGGACGTAACCCTGCTGTTGAAGGCTGCAAAATCTCGAGCGGAATAAAAAGGTTGGGTCCATTATGCGGACCAACAATAGGCAACTCAGAAGTACGGATAGCATCTGCAACATTATAATAAAAGGTAACTGCGAATAGGTATCCGGGATAAAATTTTATTGTACCTTCGACAAAGGACAGGGACACAGAAGAAAAGCCGGACACCGTTTGGGGATAATTTACGGGACCTTAGCTGAGTATATACCGTTATTGCATAATTTTTAAGAGCTTTTATACTAGAAAGTACTTATCTGGTTGTCATTTTGCTTTAGAAATGTTTAACAAAATCTTTGCTGCTCTTGAATGTTTAATAAAATCTTTGCAGCTCTTGAATGGTTAACAAAACCTTTGCAGATCTCGAAAGGTTAACAAAACATTTGCAGCTATTTCAAAACCAGAAACACTACATCACCTTGTTACGAGTGGATGCAAGCACGATTATTTATCGAAATATTATTAGGTTTTTCAAATTTGTCTATTAATATCTCAGTTGCCAACATCAAAACTATCTCACATCCGGTTCACTTCAATCCATATTTTATATTCTGCTTACCGTCAAGGTTTTCAGCACGGTCCACATACGAGTATATAATATGATTATAATATATATAATATAAAGTATTATTTAAGCGATAATTCATATTAGAATAATAATATGAATTATCTTAAGCTCTCTTAAAAATAAAATATTCTGTTCTTGAGGGACATTCCGTTAACATCACAAGTCGTAGAAGCTAGCAGTTCAGAGTTTCTTGGCTATTGTACCACTATCGTAAACAGTAATTCGAACGGTGCAAACGCAAAACTTGGTATTGTTTCAGCACAAGCTTGTTAAGAACATATGTACAATTTTTCTTAGAAACTTAGCGTGTCAAAAAAAATCCTTTAAGTAAACATTATTATTAGTAAGGTAAATTGTAACCAACTCGTTTTCTTCTGGTTCGTTTTACGGCACTGTAGACATCGCTTATTATAGTCATGGCCTTATAATAAAACATAATTGCTTAGGAATATGTATTTCAAACAGCAGGTAGTGGAAAGGGAGGTTATTATGTCATTAAGAATTAGGACGTGTTCAGCCTAAGCGTTTGAATGAGGTTATTATTTTCGTAGGTATTAGGTTAAAAGACAATAAAATATTATTATTTCTCCTATAGGCTGTTGACGATTTTGAAATTCTCATTCGTAAAAATGGAACTAAAGAAATATTTTATTTCTCCAATAGAATAAGTATACCGTTAAATCGTGATTTCTGTTTTAAGCAATATGCTACCCAGTAAAGCCTTTAAAACAATTAAACAATTCAAGGCGAAAACGATAGTAGAACATTAATTCAAGAATACGAACAAGTAACAGCTACGGAGTTTTTATAATGTATATATGGGGTGTCTGTAACTTATGTTTAAACTTTTTTTTTAGTGGAGCATGTTTTAGGATACATAAAAATAATCGGATCAAAATTAATTAGGTATTCCCCGAAGAGGCAGGCAGAGGAGTGTAGTAGCCAAAGTTAATTAATCCCTTTTAATTCAGGTACATACCATTAGTCGTGAGGGACCTAAGACCACAATTCTAAGTGAAAACATTGTTCGTGACGCTTTTACATTGCTTTTCCCTAACGATACAAATTACAATTTGTGTGAACACATTTTTGACCTGCAAACATGCGTGACTCACAAAATTATGATCAGTGTCTCGGATCCTGACAAACGAGGTTGTTATCGCATCGGGTGTTAATTTCACGCTGCGTCGGAAAGAATTTCCGGTATTTCGGTATAGTTTCGAAATTCGCTATTAACCCTATTCCTACCTCAGTTAAAAACTACTCGAATTCCTATATCAATATATCCGTGAACCGCTAAATATTTATAACTGGCATGATACTCAACCAAAGGAAGAAAAATATTTACTTAGATTTTCAGTATTTACACTAATCCTTTAGCTGGCTACTTTGACTTCATCGTTTAGTTGGCTTCGTTTGTGTACATCTTTCACAGTTTTGTAAAGTTATTTGATTACACTTTTTATCCGAAAATTTGTGTCTGTATACGCGGTGCGTCATTTAAATCCATTTTATCATTGTTGCTTTTTTATGATCGACATTGTACTGCTTGTTATCTGAATCTATTATCTCATTCCCTTCAGTAGTTTAACGTATACTTCCATCAATTTAACAACAATCATGAGCAAATATCGAAATTACTAAATACATAATTACGCATTATTCGTAGCTTTTTTATTAACGAAATCATATTGCATCACTTCTGGCCCAGACACCTTTTCAAATGATGAACGATTTTTTCGTAAATAAAAGTCGATAGTCTGTCAAACACAAATCATTTTATACTTCGCAACAAAAATAAGTGGTATGTGTCCAAATATTACAGTTTCCGACTAAACCACGTCGGAGACCTTCACAGCTTAACAACTACCAACCCATAAGTAGGGTAAATTGTGACGGCAAAGATCGTAAATATTTGTTCCTTGGTTCCCTTTCCGACCAGCGAAGGTTGGCATTCAATTTAGTACTTACTGTTTTTTAATATTTACGAGGTTAAACAGCATAGGAGCACTCGCGTGCTCCAACCGCGTTCGTATATATCGTTAATTAATAAGTATTTTTGTACATAGTGACAATTAAAAAAAACCAAAAGGTTTACAGCCAAAACATTATAATTATACATTACTATTCTAAATCTTTGCTCTTCGGTAGGAGTCGCAACCGATAGTTTATAGCCATACCCGCTTCCTGAAAAAAGCACAAAGAAAAAAGGAGAATTGATGAATTCACTGACGAGATTAAAAACGTTTACGAGTACATGCGATTTTTTACTCCTATTGTAATTATTCTCTCAGTACTGAACAAGCAAATTCAAATCATTAACTATATTATGTTAATTATAATTATTGCACGTCCAATCTCCTACGGGATAGGCAACAGGCACTGACGGCCAAGTATCTCAGACCTTATATGGCTGACACGCTTCTTCTACATTCATCGCTATATGAGTAAGAATATTAATTAAAAGAATCAGTACTTTGCACATACATGTTAAAAAAGCGGTATTTCGTTAAGGAAGTAAAAAGAATGATAGAACATCACAAAAAATAACAGAGGGAATGTCCGTTTCATTTACCTTTAATTAATTAAGGAGGGAACGCGGCATCAGGAGGGAACTTATGAAAACGAACTCACAAAGTTATCGGCAGGACAGTTTTATACGCTCTTCCGTACAAAAGATAATATTATTTATGCTTTTAATATGTTTTAATTATACTTTACTGTTGTAACTTGAAAATTACAGCACGATAATTAAACTCCTAATTAAAGTAGCTCTGTCACCAAATTTTCTAAATGAACCAAACATGGTACATAAATGTAAGATTGAAATTTTTGCTAGCCGTAAATTTAAGTCAACATCACCGATATAAGATATTTCTGTACATATTAAAAATGAAACGCTATAAAGAATGCTAGGAATCTTTGAAATGTTGTACGTCTGCGAAAAGAGATGAACCTGTAGGCATAAAATAGATCGCGAAAGAGGTATAATTAAATCATTATAGTTCTATGGAATAAATTAATATACAGGATCAACAAGGAATGTTACTATCTCAACATATAAAAGGACAAAGCACTGCATACAACACAACAATATACAATACCTATATCGATATAGAAAAGTTTTTAATAATCGTCGAACGTATAAATTTGAAACATAACACGTACTACACATTGAATACAAACAACGTTTCACGTCGAGACGATGCATGCGCCTCGAACATAATTGGCTACTTTTTACCCTAGGGACATTTCGCTTTAATGAATTTCCAACAGGGCGTGGGCCCAATAACAAGTATAACATGCTCATCGCTCCCCCATACCAAAAACCCATCAGACAAAATGGCAATTGTAACCACATTATTAGCATAACATGCATGTTGACATCGATCAGGGAATTGGAGCCCATCGCACATTTCCATAATTAAAGCCTTGTTTTGTTTTTCGGACGTGTTTCACTACAGCCAGGTAACATAAAAAGAGGTGTAATGAAATCCAATCTACTACCAACCAAATCCAAATAAATATCCATACCATAAAGCGGATAATATGTTCTATCACGCTGACGAAACAAAATAATAACTGCAACATATTAATAATAATAATTAACTAGCATTTCGATTAGTTTCGATATGCTAGAAGTACTTATTACATAAATCTAAAGAAGTCGAAATTGAAACGGTAAATTCACATTTTCATAATAAGTGTGTTATAATTTTAATGTTTAGATAAGGCGAAGGAAATTTGAACTGAAGAATGTAAGCGTCCAAACTTCTCGGTGGTACTAACAAAACCTACACTGTCCTGAACATTATTCGTTTTCGTTACTCTAAGCGAATACTTTTGTTGTATTTTTTTTTACATTTTGGTACATAATGAATTATTGTTTTTTTTTATATTTTAACGGCGTTTGATTATTAACTGATCATTTTTATTCTTAATGTCACTCATTTTTGCAGTTTGTCATATGGTAGTCCATTTTAATTTTTTTAAGTGATTTTAGCTCTTGTGGTAATAAAACGAGTGCATTTAAGTAAATTCATATTATGTTGCTTTACAAATAATAATTGGCTCAAATATCAGAAAAATTGATCACAGTACTTGTCCTATTGAGTTTTAATTTGAAAGGTTTTGGCGATCCAACTATTGATAAATAAGGCGTCCCACTACTGTTTTTAAGATTAACGATGCAACTGCTCTTTGAGTTTTGGGTGTAGCCACATATAAATAACAAATTTCCCGTTCTCAAACGGTTCCGAAACGGAACGGAAATCAAAAATTGTTCTTAAACGATTAAAATACCCTAAATTCGGACCTATTCGAAAACAAATAACCCTAAACTATACTTCAAATAGTTGAATCCCTTTCCTGAAGCATTAAGATAATACTAAAAGATGAACTCATCCAGAAGTAAACCCTGAAAGCTTTCGCATCTTACAAAATACCGTTGGCATTCGTTAAAATGGGACCTCATTTCTTCAAAATCAATATACCATTGCAATATCAATAATCAATTGGTGCATTCTTGGCGTCCGTTCAAGTCTATTACGCTGGCTGTACTCTAAGCGCGGATTCAAATGTATTGTGAGTCCTTTTGTTGGCTGCATCTGGGACGGATTTATTCTCTTGTACTCCACTGACATATGGATAGTACGTAACTATGTGTATTGTTGTTGTTTTAATAAAAAGTGGAGCAGTAATAACGTTTTCGCTAATCTTTTTGTGCTTGCTTTCTGTTAGCATGAGAATATCTGTTATGATGTCATCTGTTATTATTATCTTTGATACTTGTTAATTATATTTCACTTTCACTATGATATTCTGAATTAGCCCTATTTCAAGTAGAAGGTTTGGTAATTCAGTTCTTATACTTGAAAGAATTACACACAGATATGCGAATAATCCTTTAAACGTTTTTTTCTGTACAAAACCAAATTTTATTTTATATGTATTATTGGTTCCTCCTTGTAAATATAATGTACTTAGTATTAGTATTTAAATGTTCGGTACTATCGTAACATTAGATTTTATGTCTAAATCGATGCACATTAGTAGTTTTCTTATAACAAATTTGTTGCCGTAGTTACCAATACTCAGTATAAGCTTTTTTTTTGCTACTGTTAGTATTACCTAAAAATATTAGATGTAGCTACATAGCAATTTGTAAATTGATTCTTGGCACTAGCTTGGCAATAGACTGGACCGTACGGCAATTCTCGTCTATGTCGGAGTTGGCACATTTGCATAAACGGACGGCACGGCCTTGCGCGTAAGTACACTGCGCTTCATTTGTTTGTTAGTGGATGTTCGTACCTCAATATATTTTCTGTGTGGTCGTCTAATGAATTGAGGGCCCTTTAAATACATATAGTCAGTACTAAGTCGGTGTAAGCTCTAGGGTATTATAATTCGTATCTTTATTGAAGTTTGTACATTTCAGCTAGCAAAACAATGATATGCTAGTGTATATGTAGTTATAGTCAGTTAGCAATACAACTTATATGTGACTGAATCATGACACATGTGATTTTATAAAATCGAATATTCGAAATACTATTTAAATATCATCTTCAGCACCATCATCAAAATTTCCCGTAGTAGATACCGTTGTTTCCTCCAAGGGGACATTCAAAATATTACAGAAAAGCATGAGGCATGCAAATTTACGATTCCTTCCTCTATGTAATGAGTGATTTTTTAATCTCGAAACGCCTATAACTTTTTAAACTCTGATAAGTTTAGTCACAAATGAAATAATGTGATAATTGTTAAAATTTCTACGTGAACGAAGTCTCCGGTAATAAATAGGAACAAATAATTTTACTATTCCTAATACTTCTTTTGAAGCTGAATGCATACAATTTTATCAAAATTAATTATTTGCTATTCGCTCTCGAGTCTAGACAAGGCCGTGAGTCAATTCCCGCCTCTATACGAGCTGGGATATTTGCATGAGCGCGGTAGATTCGGCCTTTAACGTAAGTGGGCCCGGCCATACTCCGTTTGCTTTGTAATAGAGTAAATGTATGTATCTCTGCCTTTGGTGTCTGGTCCAGGTTAATGAATCGTTGTATCACTTACACAGGGCTAGGAACATACACATATCTATTTTACACTAACAAATACATAATTAAATATATGAATACGTTAGTGGTATCGGATTTTATA
>DWDW01001250.1:0-12017 GCA_018245635.1 Mimoniades versicolor eupheme
GGTTCTCGCGCGAACGCCTGACGCACCACTGTTGCCAGACGAGCAAAGCCTCCGATACAAGGCGCCGCTTCCGGATTGCACACCGTACCGGTGGGGCTAGTTTCTACGAATCTTCAAGAGAAAAAAACAATGAAGCAAGAACAACAAAGTAATAAAAACGACAAGACTTAGGTATGGAATATAAATTTGCCCTTTTTTTGTGTAATGGGGGAAACATTCAAAACGTACCCAGTATTCGGGAGGAGATACCGGGTTATATAGGATTTTTACTGCTTATTATATTTTATGTGATTAAAATTCCTTTTAAGAGTTAGTTGTGAAAAAAAAAGCCAAAGTTGTTTCATTTACTTGGCTTGAATTGTTTTCTTAGGGGTGGAAGTCTTCTAACCAGCACTTGGTTAGCGTGGTAAGACTACGGTATTCAGCGGAGCGATAAAAAGGTCAAAAAAAATGTCTCGTTGGCCCACTGTTAAGTAACGTCTATATCAAAGGTAATAGGTTTCTTTTACAAATTAGAAATATTTTTACGCTGAGTACGAGTGTTTGTTCTGTATATAGGCATAAAAAAACGTAGATACATATATACAATTATCTAAGTTCATGTCTAGAAACATATGAACCGTCCAGTTGTTGTAGTAGAGATTTTTCATAGTTTAGCAACTGCTATTCATGCATGAGCTGCTCGAAGATATCATCATAAGATTTACTGCAATACGCTGTCAATCAACTACTGTTTGCGTGCGAGGTGACATTTCATTCGTGTTCTACAAACGTGGTAATAGGAAGTGTTTAAATCACTTACCTTGCATGAAAGTCATTATAATGGAGAATGTTCAACTCATATGTGCCCGTCTCTTGAGCTCGAATCGCAGATAAAAAACACAAATAAAGGAACAGAAGCATGTTGGTTGACCGTCGCACACAGTAGCACTGGCACACGGACTACACGTTGTGTAGATCCGCACAACGGGGTTGATAAGATTGGAATTACGATTATAAGTAGTACCTATCATTCTAATTTTATTATTATTTCGTAACGTAACGCCTGTTCTCCCCGAATGGAAAGGCAAAGGAATGAAGAACATTTTCACGTTTTACCACTTACATTTACGTCTTGCTGTGGAACAGGAATGTGTCTATTGACAAACACCAGGCACAAATCAAGGCTCCCAGCCACTAAATTTCAAGTGAGACAAACCCAATAGCACACAATCCGGGGATCGATTAGTAATCGCGCTTCAAACCTCTCGACTACCGATGTAGTTATAATATGCTCAATGTACATATAACGATTTACAGGAAACTCGTATATTTTAGAATCTTTATTTAGTCAATATTACATTGAAAAGGCCCCACTCACTTAGTTATGCTATCCGTAGTTACACATAACCCAGGACTATAGGTTTTCGGTGAGATCGATTTTTTTCGTGTAGTTCGGCAGCAGTGAGAAGAATTACAAGATAACACAGGAAATAAAATAAAATACTAAGAGAAAAAAGGTACAAAATTATAACACGAGTAACAAATTAACAAGTGTGAATTAAATGATTAAAACACAATAAGGGATGGCGCTAAAGTTTAAGCAAAACAGACAAACTTGAAGAAATGAGACGAAGATGACAATATATATATGTATATATAGTAGAATGATAGGTTACATACATATGTATAAAATAGGCTTATTTCAGTCATTATATTAAATGTCAATGTCGTTAAATTTTTATTTATTATGATAATTATTATTTTATTTCATGTATTGCTGTTTGTTTTAAAAGTTGAAAGTTATAGTTCTTAAAAAGGATTTGTAACACAAATTCATATTGCGGTTCTTATCTTTGATCGCTGATGTTTAATCTTTAGGATAAATTTAAGTACTCTTTATCTTAATATTATAATCTATATCACACTACATCGTTTTATCATATGTATATATTTCTTATCTAACTCGTAAAGACAGGTGTTAATGAAATAAATAAAAATGCTCTTTCCTTTTAGTAAGTCATTAAAATCAAACCTCTTGTTAAATATGTGGATTTCTTTCTCATTCTCAAGCAATGTACCTATTACTCTTACTTTTAAAATAATCGACCCAGTCTGTTGATGCCCTGGACAGGTCACACCTACATTTATCCCTTAACTCGCTTTGACCCCCACCCTTCTTTCCGTTCACCCTCGCTCTGTAAATCTGAACCACTAGGAAAAACCTGACCTAAAAAAGAATCGACACATCTAATTTAGTGGAGCGAGTCTAATACGTTTTATACAATATTGATGGTTATTTCGAATCAAAGTGTCACATTGCCACTTGTCAGAACGATCGCCTGATTTAATAAATCAAATGCTACAACGGATGGAAAACGAGTAAACGTAATCCGGACTGAGTTTCGTTTGATACCAAAGTCTGTTTTGTAGTGGATACTCCCTTTGTTGTTTGACGAGTCAAATAGCCTGTACAAAAAAATATTTATATACTATTTGTACAAAGGTAGCAATATCAATTTATATAAATGTTATGACAGTTTTTTCTCGGATTATTTTCTTTCCGCCCTTTGTACCTGCACTTATAGATGCCTAAGGCCAATGAAAATGATAATGATTTTCAATATCATTTTCACGTAGTGATAAAAAGATTGAAATTGAAAATAAAAGCAATAATAAAATTTTATAACGCTTATTAATTAAAAATATAAAATAAATCACTAACGCTTAGGGAATTAAGTATTTTATCTATTGTTCGCCTGATGAGTAGACGCTTGTATTTTGATCCTAAGCAGTGCTAATGGTAACTAACGGTGAAATTAGATACAAAACAGATAGTGTTAATCGGGCACGGCGAAAGGAAAGCTATGTAGCTTAAATCACAAAGAAGTCGGTCGATTTTGGCTGGCTTGGCTTCAGTTTTGTTTCAAATTCTCGATTCATAAATAATAGGAATTGAATTAATTGGCAGATACAGATTGTAATACCTCAGATACCTTAAGCTATATTTTTGTTACATCTAAGAAATCTGCATTTTTCTTGGATAGTCCTTGCAGCAGAGGTTTGAAGTCTTGAAGTTCAAAAAGTATATCGTTTAAATTGTGTTTACCGTTATAAACACATAAGAGAAACATAAATATATACAATTTGCAGACTTTACAAACGAAAGTTTTATTATATGACTGTAATTAAAATTCATCCCATAGTTTTATGCAACCAATCTCGACGTCTACTTTAAATTATTATCTAATAAAATCCAGAGAGATATATATTATTTACTTCTAATAGGACCGTAAAATTCTACTTGCCAGTATTTATAAGTTAATTTTACTTGTCTAATGAATATGTACATAATATATTGTAAATGTAATGTCATAAGCGGAGGCGAATTATCAGGGACCAATATCGCGAGGGTGGCAACGTAGAACAGCGTATGGTGTCGGCGCAGAGAAAGAATATATCACCCGGCCCTATGTCCGTATGACAGGGTGTCGTAAGAGGCGATTAAAACCGCCGCTGGCTGCTCGCGGAATGGTGCGGCCGCCTAGGTACCGCTTAATGCTCTAGGCCTCTACGGACAGCAGCGTAGGAGGTGCGAGAAGTAGCGCTCTGCGATCCCATCCAATAAGAGGATTTCAGGCGAAATACCGTCAGAGGAAGCTTGTGGACTTCGACAGAGTGGTGACTATGACGTTTACTTAAATCTATTGTATTAAATATAAAACGTGCATTAAATTTTATTATTATTATCCTTAGCCCGACTGCCGATCGGGTGATCCTGGGTTCAAATCTCATTTCGGCTACTAATGGATTTTTCTAATTCAAATTTTGTAGTTATGGAAATGTGACTGGTGTATGGCAATTTATAATGTATAAATAAATAAGCTAACCATCTATTCCATAGTGGGACGTAAACGTAACTGATGAAACGTTGGAGTATACTATACTACTTTGCCTACTTCTTTGAGGATTACAGATTATTTGTAACTCGATAAGCAAGTTTTACTCTATACGAATTTTTTACGGTTGATATATATTTCGGCGTAAAAACGTAATAAACGCTTGCGAGTTTAAAAATAATTTATAGTACACATTCAGTTTTGGCCTTGTGTTTGAGGCAAGAAATGTGAGTATTGAACGTGTGTGATTTTCGCTACACATTTATCTAACCTGTGTTATGCGCTGCGGTAAGCCCTAATTGAGTTCGATTGATCCGAATTAAGTCAATAATACACTAAGTATTTAATGGCTTAACTAAGACATTACATACTCAGTGTGTACCTATATTAAATACAGTATCGTTGCTTCCACACTTACAGTCATTAAAGAGACGTCAAATTTTTCAGTGACGTTTTTACTGCCATTATACTCGTACATAATTATATTGATTGTTACAGATCAAAGTCTAGTGGTTTCGTTCAGCCTCCCACTCTAAGTGTCCTGGGATCACATCCTGGCAAGCATCGGTACTTTTTCAAGATTAAGTATAGCTTGTTGTAACGGCGACGGAAAACATTGTAATCAATCGAGTACTAAAATATTACTATTGGTTTATTAATTTAATAATAATAATAATTGTTAAAATTTTGATGCGTGGGTATTATTGTTATAAAAACATGGTGTTCAGTCACGGAGTGCTATCAACTTTATTTTAATGTGATATAATAGACATACTTACTCCATTCCATTGATAATGTTCTCTCAAATAAATAATTCACACTGACGGATCACACGAACATATTACCGTTTTAGTGATAGGCTTAATAAACTTAGAAGTGCTTACGTAAACGGGAAATTCGTTTCCTGTTTCGAGGAAGATAGCTACTATGGGTTTAGCCGAACTCCCTAGTTAGCGATGTTGGCGATGTTCCAACTGCATCGTGCATTAGATAATGTAGCCTGTGTAGTTTGGTAACAAGATAGGTAATATGTAACCCAACCGACTAATAAAGGAACGATTAGAGACATCATTTGCTACTGTCGAACGTCTACTTAAGACATGAATGAGCCCGATATAAACTAATATTGCTGAATTCGTGATTCAGTTCCGAGCCGGGGCTTACACTACGATTATTCGTTGTCCCAGGACAATTGCTAATGAATGTGCAATCAAGGAAATAATTGTTCGTAATGGCACACGCCGAGATATGGACATACGTGGTGACAATTATGAGATATTGTCCGGGATTATTGGTGTTTCATGTACCACCCGTGGAAGCGTACTACGTAGAGGGTAATACAAAGGCGGCAGCTGGGATTTAATGATATTTTAATGTTATCCTATCACCGCACGAGGTCTTTCACCAGAGAGTACCGAGTGTCCAGTTTAATAGCTGTTTGAATTTGTTCTTACAGATCTGACCTATTGATTTAAAATTTATCACTCGAATCATACACCGACGTGGGTTCCGCATACTTCTGACTCCCTCCTATCAGCCCCTGGCTGATTCGTTCGGTCAAGATAGCTGGGATTAAGTTTCCCCCTTGATAGCTGCATCCCACAATATTCATATAACATCTTATTTCTATCGATAATAGTAGTTATTAGTCATTGTTTTGCGCATAAAATGGGTCAATGTGTCAAGTACCTACGTATGTGAAGATGTGACGGTAGTCAACGTTTTAAATACAGAGTTTAATCCAGTGTTGAGCATCGCTTTGAATTTTGCAGAAGAAACATTACCTATTGGTGTGCTTGATAAATGTGAAAAAAAAATATACCTTTATTTATTTGTACAAAAATATGGCTGAAAAATTTGTACTAAAGTATGGCAATAGGCCCACCACCTATTCCATAGTGGGACGTACCTAATCGTTACTGATGAATCGTGGTCGCGTAATACATTCCTCCGCCTACCACTTCGGGGATAACAGTTGTGATCTTACGTTACGTATTAATAATAATAATAATAATAATAATTTATTTGCTGTAATGTGGTTACAATGATGGTCATATAACATTCAATTCTCACATTAGCCAAACTTTGGCATGCAAAGATATTGGAAAAGATATGAGAGATTACTATGTAAATCATCGCACAATAATTCATATATTTTCCGTGTATTCAAATGACAGGATGCTTCTTCCATTGTTTTACAATACTTGAAAAGTACTGAAATATCGTACATGGATCTAAAGAATTTGGAAAGGGTTTCGTTTTGTTCAAACTTTACGTCCGAATCAAGTGCCGCGGTAGCGGCACGCCGTTAAGTATGCGTGCGGCTACCTAGGTACTATTCTGCTAACAGAGCCCATTTGACATTGCTAAATTTTCAATCCTCGATAAAAATTTGTTCTGTCTAATTTCAGCACATTTAAACGAGTTTTCTAGTAGATTATAAATTACTTCAATAATTGATTTCCATTAATAAAATATATGACCTTAATAAATATTGTTAGATGATACAGTAACAGTATCCCCCACATAAAATTTTACTGTGAGAAATGAGAAATAATAAATGATCCAACGTTTATTTTTCGTATGTTTTTAGGCTTAATACATGTCCATGTTAAATTAATACTGTGGACATGAATATTTCAAGCTTTTTCTTTGTGTATGTTTTTGTATGAATAATAGTTATAATACAAGTATCCTTTTGACTCTCGACATCAAAAGAAAGAGAGCGAATTGCTTTCTTAGGTTGGCGAAAAAGTTAATGTTCGAATCATTTTGAAAGACAAATAGGTATTCCATTTACGAACTCGTTAAAAACAGTACTGTATCAACTATCTTGATTGTGATTGAAAAAAAAATTAAGAGCAATCCTTTTTCCAACTTTTAGAATTAAGTGAAACATTTGAAATATTGAAACAACAACACACCACGCCTACCTGCGTAAACACTATGATTATTTTATGCTCTGTTTATTTGTTATTTATTTATTTATGAAACCCCCTAATTCTTTACTTCGCGTAATAAAATACCTGGTATTATATTAGCTAATATTATTGCGTAGTGTGAACGATTGCAAAAACTAATTATTTATATAACCGATAGATATAACTATTTTCTAAAAATTATCCAATATATTTTATATATAAATCTATACTATCATAAGCCGCGGATCAACCGTTATCATAATATAATACATATAACATTTTAATTGTTTATTAACTTTACACAATGTAAATGTCACATGGTGAATATTACAATGTGTTGGTTTATTTTCAACGCATCCAAGCTGTATAACAAAATTAAATTCCATTACAGAACAGCTACTTTGCATCTTAAGTAAGTCTGACGACCGAGGGATATATTTATTAAATAGAATGCACGCGCCTCAGTAACTTCCATCTTCTGAATGAATAATAGGTGCATTTGCATAGAATATTTAATTTTTCGAATGAGCACAATACTTGTTCAGAAATGAAGTTAGATGTTTGTTACGAGTCCGCTCGTGTAAAGGATTTTACGTGGCTCAATTTAAAGTTGGCATCTATTATTATACTGTAATGTTATGCAACTCCTTGGATCAGAAATGTTTAAGGAATACTTTTAATGATCCTACCTATTTGGGGTGTAATAATTTATGTTTTATATCGCTGGTTTTGCAAAGACGATAAAAAGTTAGGTTCGGAAACTGTGTAAGTTTTAACCTAGGATGATAAATGCCACACGTGCATCCGAAAGGTGATTTATGAATGAACTTTGCCATGTCGGATGAAGGAACAGTGAAGTATTGATAACATTATATCAATATCACAATATACGTTTAACCGATATAATTGATTGTAAACGGAATTTGCGTGTATAAAATTACTAATGTGAAAATTATAGTTTAGTAGTTTTACTGCGGGCGACATGTAATCTTAATAAATACAGCTTTACGAACATCTTGACTGATAAGTGATATCTGCATTCTTTAAGTACATATATCCGTACGTACATATTTCTCTCCAGAGAGCCAGGTCGCAAATCTGTGGCAAACGTAGACTAATCTAATTAATGCTCACGGAAGGATGAAAATGGGTTCTAAGTTGCGAATTCCAAATTCCAAGATCCAAAAAAAAATTGCAATGTCGAACAAGGTTCCCACTTTTGAACTCTATTCAATGAATAATGTTAATACATATGTACTAAATACTCAAATTATATGCTCGCACGACTTATGTCATGTTTGATATAACAACATAAAATATAATATACGTATATGAATACTCCTATATACGAGCTTATTCACAGTTACGACTGTGTTTCTCCGAAGGGGTAGGCAGTGTTGTGTAGTGGTCCAATTTTCACAGGTTACCGTTACTCATTCCATGGAATAGATGAGCGTATTGTCATACAAAGGGCGGAGATCCAGACTCCTAATGGTAATTTAGAAAAGCCTAATGATATTTCATTTCAACCACTAGTTAAATTACCACCAACCAGTGACGTCAATTGTATTAATAGCTTAAGATTATCCATAGCAATATAACATGTGCGAAAATTATTACGTCCATCTGACTGTAGAACTTTGGTTGCTGTACACATTTAAGTGTTCAATCGTGCAATAGAATTACGCCCGGGACACTGCACAGACGTTCCACTTGGTGCACCTTTTATAAATCAACCAGTAAACAAGTGATATAAGACTGGGTGGAAAAAAATCAGCATCTGCACAAATAACCAGGACATCAAAGGAGATTGTTTTCACTTCCTGCCTCTTTTACTTCACGGATTACCGGTGTAATATTACCTTTTTTCTTATTTTCATTAAAGTTTCTTCGTTTCATTCATTCTGTGCCACATATTACTAATATTTTTTAACTTTGAACTATTCTAAAATAGGTCTATAATTATCCGATGTCCTATTAAGAAAACATGTTAATAATATTTTAATAGAAAAATGATGATAGTGGCATTAATTACCCCATGATATATGAGCAGTTATGACCTTGTTAGACGATAACGCATAATTCTCCCCTACTATGTATGTAGGTGTTGTAAGCAAACGTTCATGGACATCGCCATGTCTACGTCACCAAAGTGATCTGTGTTTTAGACGTTCCAATTGCCAGATCGATTTTCCCGGCCGGTGTCATCTACGTTGATAAAGTTGTCATTCATCAGAGAGTCTGTGAAAGGGACATTGTGTATCTTGACATAGTTTGTTTATTTACGAAGGAAGCAAATTTAAATTTATGTATTAAAATTATTATAATATTCATGTACTTATCTGTTATAATAATGTAGGTACATATGTATGTAACATGATTGCCTCATTCGAAAACATCACTTGAAATTACTACAATTGTAGTAAGTGGATGTCGTGTCTCTTTTTAACCCACTCCAAAAAAGGAGAGGAGAGGAGGTTCTCAGTTCGACAGTATTTTTTTAGCTGTGGACTAGTAGGCTGACGCCTACTCCAAAAATAACAATAATTTTACCTACAGGATACGTATGGTATAATAATACGTTATATTTTTTTTTACTTTTTAGTGCATATTAATTTGTTTTGGAATATTTTTTTTGTAACATCAAGTAACATCACGCCTGTAATCCCCGAATAGGTAGGGAGGGGAATGTACAACACTCCCACGGTCCACCAGTTACTTTTACGTCCTTCTATGGAAAAGGTGGTGAGCCTATTGCCATACACCGTGCACATATCCAGACTCTGAGCCATTACTAGAAAATCTAAATTAGAAAATTTTGTATTGCCTGCCCCGGGAATCGAACCCAGGACCTTCCGTTCGGCAGTCGCACTTGCAACCAACACGACCAACGAGGCAGTCAACGAGTTTCTTTTGTAAGTTGGTTTATATTTGTTACAATTTTTGTTTAATGTTATATTTGGGTTTTTGGCGGTTTTAGCTCTTTTGAGCTTAGCTTAGTACCTGCGAGTGATGCAGTACATTCAAAATAAATGTGAGTATAGATGTATACAAATGGGAGAAAATTAAGTAATTTTAATAAGATTTATAACATAGTAAAACCAAGGTGCCGTCAAAGTCATCGCTAGAAAATAATTCCGCACGATTGGAGATTGTAACAATAATACATTAGATATCTATTAAAGGAAGTTTAGGACAAAGTTAATTTACTTTGACCGTCAAAGCGTCAAAGAGCGGTCGATAATTATATAGTATTACACAAACAGTTGATGTTTCAAAGGAGCGCGTCTGGTTTTCGCATCGTTGAGCGGTGCTCCGCCGCGTTTGGTTGTGGCACCTCGTCTGTGAGTTGGCAAACAGGAAGCGCTTGTTAGACGCGGCATGTTATATTTTGGTTGCGCGTTATTCGTAAGTTTCGGTTGAAAGGTGTTGCTTGCTTCTGAAACTCAACCGCAGCAAAATCTGTTCAGTTGTATAACAAATAATGAATTAATTTAACTCCGTGCTATCGATAATATGCCCTACTGTTTGTCATAATTGACATTTCCATAGTGAGACGTAAACGTAAGCAAGGGTAATACGTGAACATCACAAACCCACTTGTGGTTGTTGGTTACTTACAGAAAACAGTTTAATGTTTACCAACAGTAACACTCTGTGCACGGCTTGAACTACAAATTAAAAAAAAAAAAAAACGAAACAAAATTCAATTGGCTCCAAAAACTCGCAAATCACAGTAAAGTCAAACTTATTAGGTACACGCTGTATGTACCTACAGTAAAAACACGTTTCCAATAGTTAGATGTGAAATTTGTTAAAAACATTCCACAAAACGAAAATACAACATAACATATATTAAAAAAAAACATTTATTGCGATAATCATATTCTAATTCAGTTTTCTAAAAGCTTTAAAGTGAAAAACCCATTAACCGTTACTTGTACGTCTGAAGCTCGACTAATAATCTTGTAAATAACTATGAACCGCGTGCAGCTTGCCGCTAAGTTTACTTAAACTTTGTCTCCATCTACACGTACTGCTCTATAATTAAATAACTTTATTCTTCATCCCGCGCATGTTTCACTTCTTGTACTTGTAAGAATGAAATAAATTCATTTACACTGAGTACAGCCTTAGAATACAACGTAAAAGAAAATTAAATTCAAACACAGGAAATATAGGACTGTGGTTCTTTTTCAAAGACAATGGTATATATTTGCTTTTAGAAGCATTAATTCTTTTACGTAAGTACATACTATGTAGTTGGGCGACGGAGCTTCGCTTGGATGATAATTTCGTAACCGAATCAGCTGTTACGATACCTTTAGGCGAACTTCAGCACAATGGTGATGATCCTTACCTAGATTAACTTGAATAGGAAAAAACTATCTAAATACAAAAATTCGTGAAAATCATTAGATCCGTTGTGAAGAAATAAATTACATACAAATACAAACTGTGTAAGTATATACCAGAATTGTTCGTTTAAATTATAGGATACCATGACGCAATTGATTGCATTCCTGCTGCATAATTTTCGAAAGCGATCTAAATGTGTATCACTCTACTGTAACATCCAATTTATAATATGCTCGGTAATGATAACATTGTCAGGCTTATGACCCAAACCATATTTTGATTAACATTTGTTTCAGGATACAGTTATCTATGGTTTGCTGTGACTTATTCGTCATCATCATCATAGGGGTATTGTAGTCCATTGCTGGACATAGTTTAGACTTCCCCTTAGGGGTTATAGAGGTTATGCACATGCCCAACGCTGGGCATACGGGTTGGGGATCGCAAAGCACAGCTTCTAGCGCCGTCTATGCTGCTATCTGTAGGGAATTTAGTTGTTGGGACCTATTATTACACTATAAAAATGAACCATCACACATTCATGTTTATTTCTGATATGAGCGGAGTTTGGATGTTAAATGATATGTACTGATGTAGAATAGTGTTCTATGTTAAAATTCAACTTGTTTATGTATTGATTATTATATTTGTCGTGCCTACAACAGAAATTGAGTACGATTTGCGCAACAAATCACTTTCTATAGATAGCTACGTTTGACTAACCTGTATCCGCCTTCTCCAATTTCCACAAACACAATTACTTCCGAATCAGGAAAATGTAATAATTGCGATCGTCTCATCTTTCATTAGCAATTTACGAAGCTTTTGATCGGCGCGCTCTTGTCTCATCTCCGCCTTG
>DWDW01001251.1:0-12013 GCA_018245635.1 Mimoniades versicolor eupheme
TGTGTGTGTGTGTGTGTGTGTGTGTGTGTGTGTGTGTGTGTGTGTGTGTGTGTGTGTGTGTGTGTGTGTGTGTGTGACGCCAGCCGCTGACGCCCAAAGTGCACGTGCTCAACATTAACTGTCTCTAATGTAATCTTACATTTTATCATAGGTCCACTAGTTGGTGCCAATCCACCCGGTATTGGTACTTTAGAGTTCAGCCATCTTTCATAGATCGCCAATCGAGATGGGGGAGGGGGAGGGGGCGAATTATGCTTCTTTTAGCGACACGTGATCACTACTCTTTGAGAATAATTTAGTAATGAAATAGAACTGGAAGCGGGAAAAAATTTATTAGTGTAATAAGCCATGCCTACCTTTTTATGGTCTACTTTGTTGTTTCACTTTTGCATATACATAATACAATATCGTAGTCTTAATTAATAAATTATTAAGATATTGGCACGTCAGGTCCTTTGTGGGATAGGAACTGGCTCGTTCGGTCCTTTATGGGATGGTTGAATGGCAGAGAATGTTTTTAGCAATAAGTGCGCCTTTTTATTCCTTCACTATTTTGTAAGGTTTAAATAAAGAATAAATAAACATGGTACCAAGTGTCAAATATCTTTAATCTTATAGATAGACCTGATCTGCTTATAGATGTAAATACATTTAAAAAATAATGAAATATATATAAATACCGTGAGTTTGACGAAAAAAATAGAAAACAGTGACGACACCAGCGTTTGTGGCCGGCGACTTAACTGGTAACAGGAATCGAGGCACTGCCTGCGAGAGTGAATTAGTACAAAGCGGAATAGCCTAATTAGACCTCTCAATCAACACTAAAAAAACAAGCTCTTTCACTTACACGACCCCCTCTGGGCATATATCTGACCATCCCTTAATCTGTAACAGTACCTACTCGGTCGCGCCGGCCATAAATACCTTTAATTACTACGTGAAGGGTAGTCGAATGCAACGTTGCAATCACATTTTGTCACCGATATGTCGACGTGCATTAATGAGAAATATCTCCAGGAGCCCTCCGTCGCCCCATCTTTCTCCCTCCTCTTGCGCCGCCGCCGTCTCGAACTCGCTGTATATTGTATATTCTTTTCACATACAAAGCGGCTTACGATATGAGAAAATTATTAGAGAAACTTATCTCGAACAACATGTGAGTGATTTTTATATGATATGGAAGAAAACGGGTAACTTTTTTCGTATACAGTTAATAGAAATTACTATTGTTAATTGTTCACCAGATATGTGCCTGGTGTATGGCAATAGGCTGACTATTCCATAGTGGGACGTAAACATAACTGATGAAACGTGGCAGTGTTTAACATTTCTCTGCCTACCTCTTCGGGGATGACAGGCGTCATGTTACATAAATTTATTTTCTTCAATTTTTTTACGTTTTTTCCTGTATTCCCCATAGAGCAGAGGAAGTGGCAATAGAGTATACTACACTGCCACAACCCAACATTACAGGTATATTCTACGTTGCACTAAGAAATAGAGGTGACCCTATTAATATATACCAGTCTTAAATCCCGACTTCTTCAAGAAAAAAAATTCTAAGTTAGAAAAGTCCACCACTGCACTCGGTATTCGAATCCATATCCATAACGAATTCATATCATTGCAGTATTATTTTATTGGTCGTATAAATAATACGTGTTGTCACAGTCTCTTGGATTGATTCTAAATTGTATAATATGGTCTCTATCTGTTTATTTTTGCTATTAAATAGGTAGCTTCGTAAAACTTATTGCAAGTATACCATTTTCCCCTTTTTAATATAAATCCCCTATCTTCAAAAGTATAATAAAATACAACAAATCCGCTTAGTGATGTTCACGTTAAATCTTAGCGAACAGACTCATACAAATATTATCCCGAATCCAACCCGATATTAATCTCTCAGGTAAGGAGCTTAAATCTATTATTAAAGTAAATCTTTCTTACAAGGTAAATTATTATTTAAATGATAAATATGCTTGGTATAATGTAACTCCAAACATGCTTATTGTAATGTAACTCCAGCTCCACTATAAATTTGTTCATATTGTAACATCATCATCATCACCAGCCTATTCCCGACCACAGCTGAACATAGGCCTCACAAACATTTTAACATAAATGTTTATTTTAAATGCAGAAGCACATGTATGGAGTTTTTATCGCCGCTTCTTCTCCAAAGCGAGACATATTCCGAAGCGGTGGTAGTGGTCGTATTTTGACGTACAAAAGTGTTCCAAGGAATAAATTTTGGCTAACTCAGAAATCAGTTTCAATAACAATTTTTTTCTCTTGGTACTCTGTTATCGGATTAAACGAATTTCATAATATAAGATTTCAATCGCAGGGGTGGGAAAATCAGCGTAGCTATGCGTCATCGCCATGACGTCATTGTTAGTTGGAGATAACGAAAACAGTAGCACTCGTGAATCACAGCAGCACCACTCGCGGTAAAATCATCAGCTGATAAATATAAAACCGCCCACTCGTCGCTAATCTTAGGTATATCTCATCATATAAATTAACTGACCTAATTTTTCACCACATGTGGACCATGTAGCTACGCATGGCAGTTGTAGACAGAAGCAATTTGGATTTCTTCTTTCTGATCGCGTACATCTCTACATATTTTGATTAATTAAGCCTAACAAAATCCTCACTGATACCAGAACATCAATATTCGGAACGTTATGAGGCCACACCCTTATTAATCAATAATCAAGTTAGTAGATGCGCGTGCCGAGAGTGACGAAGACTCAGTTGTCAGACCAGACTCAGACCAGAATAGATCAGATACCAGCTGGCGAGGAGTCGGAGGAACTGACATGGGTATATGAAGTGTTCGACAGATGTAGAACAAGACTATTAGATCAAGTTAATGAATCTGTTCACAAAAAAAACAAAATTGTGGCTAACGTAATTTTAAAACTTCCCTGCAGCTGATAGTTTGGCAACTGTGACTATGCTAGTGATCTGTTGTTAACCTGATAACGCTTATAAATAAGTTGTTATGGTAATAGATAAAGAAATACGTCACCCAATAGATCACATACTGGCTGAAGCAGGAGTCAGAAGTCTTCAAAAACGGAATGCTTATGTAATAGCGATGAATGTAACCTAAGCACGAGAAGGCTGTATGCATAGAAATACATATTTGGCATTCATTGGTCCCCGCCGGCGTTGTGAGGGACCCGGCGTACTGCTGCTGTCGAAATTTATATTATCAAGTACGCGATCTGAGCTCCAGCACTTCTAAC
This sequence comes from Mimoniades versicolor eupheme, assembly GCA_018245635.1. Lineage (NCBI taxonomy): Eukaryota > Metazoa > Arthropoda > Insecta > Lepidoptera > Hesperiidae > Mimoniades > Mimoniades versicolor. The sequence continues at coordinate 3,264 of DWDW01001251.1, forward strand.
CCTACTAAGTTGTCTCTATGGCGACCCAATTAAATCGATGTGGGCAGGAACTTGAACAACTTGCTATTGAAATATGTAGAATAATTAATAAGCTTCGTTTCATGTCTAGTTTAGTACGTCAGTATACTTTATTGTGTATCTCAGAAGATTGCCAAGGCAACGTAGGTACTGATGCGGACGGAGTGGGGCGGCTTAGTGATAATATCACCTGTTATACACTTGGCGTTTTGTGTGTGTTGTGTGGCTTTGCTAATGCGCGTTTCGTGTACTAAAGAGTCTCCACATGTCCATACTTATTTACACGCCGGGTAATTTACAGGGTAGGCAGAGAGCAGAGAGTGCCAAATATCTCTATTGTTACAGACATGCTGTATTTCCTTAACTAACCTCTATTAGGTATACATATTATCTTATAAGTTACATCTCCGTAAAAATTCGCACTTATATACCTTACTGGAGTTCTTAAGTTCTTAAAAGGTGAGTTCGAAAACCTGCACTTCATAACGCGAACTATGTGCTAAATGTAAGTTTTGTAAGTGACTAAACATTTACGGTCACATCGCTGACGCTGATTAGTCTGAATGATTGGTATGTTTAAAACTGTTACGCAAATGAAAGGCACAATTAAAAAGATTCACTTTCCTGATAATACCCCGTTGAGTATTTGGCGTTAAGATATAAGAATAATGATACTAAAAATCATGAATATGTAATCAGAAGCGCTGCATCGATTTTAATAGAATTTAAGATGATGGGCAGATAAAACAAACCCCGAATCCCATGTGAGCAAAACGTTTGTTTTTAAAGAAAACGTTTTTCCAGAATATTATACCTTTCATAACAAAAACACTTTTATCTCGCCTGGTCGGACGGAAGAGTTGATTGTTTATGGATAAAATTTCCATTTAAAAGTGGTCAAAGCGTATTTTGACACTATTTTTAACCGACTTCTAAAAAAGAGGAGGCACTCAATTCGTCTGTATTTTTTTATCATCCCGATACTTCGCTTATGGGGTAAGTGTAGAGTACCCAGTGCCAGTGCCATACACGCTGAGGTTAGATACGTATCTAATTGCTGTGCTTGTTCTACATTTATCATTCAATTTATATATGCTCAAGGTTTTTGAAAACCAAGTCATTTGGTTAATCAATCTAAACATTAATCATCACCGTCCTCTCTTTGATTGGTCTCCGGCTGTAGTACATGAGTCCTCTCTCCAAATGGGACAGATTAAAGTCGTTGTCTGTCAAGCTGGCTCGGCGCCAAAAGCTTATGGAAAACTCTGAGATGTGTAGGTTGCTTCTCAATCTTTTTCTTCGTACTTATTTCAAGCAATATTCAATCTTATGCAATATAAATTTATAGTTTGTTACTGTTATTACTATACCATCACGCTAGGACATCATGGAACGTGCAAAGAACACCAAGTGCTCTGTACATATGTATATCTGTCTTTATAGATCTGACACGCTTCTTCTATATTCATCACTCTTTTCATAAGCACGCCGGTTTCGATGACTTCTGACTGCCCCATTACCCAGTATCCTGTCAATATTTGATCAAGATCAATGAGTATTGGTCTCCTTCCGCAGTTGCTGTTGATTTGATCGTCGTAAATGTAATCATGTGAATTATGTTGATAAGGTAGTTCATTATCATCAAAGTTTTTATAAGTCTATAAAGAATATAAGTCACCTCACAAAACGGGAAGGTCTAAGATTTATAGTGGACGCTGGACAACTGTTGGTCTGCAGACTTCAAAACCCTATAGAGCATCATGTATGTACTTCACAACCCTGTAGAATATACCTCTAGTGTTTACCGTTACGGCAAATCACTTTCAGACAGTTAGACGAACATATTTTGTAAAGAGGAACACGCCAGTATTTGAAGCCAAGACCGTCGGAGTGGGAGCCTGAAATTTAAACTATTAGGCTATCACTGCTTGTTATTGATTTGCTATGCTCTATGATTGATCACCTACCATGAATGTGTGACGTAGTCATTACTTACCAACTGATGACAAAACACAATATTAACAATACTTTTTACAATACCTTAGATCAATTGGAACCGATCAGTGAAATGATTGCATAGAGTAAATGTAGTAGTCCAGATACGCCTTAGACATACGTTAATTACTGCATATCATTTTTGTATTTGAAGCTGAGGTTGGACATATAGAAATAATAACAAAGGTTGCAATCTAAATATTAACGGATGCGGGTTTCGAAGGAGACCAAGACCTATCTTGACTAAATAGATAAAATACTCTCTGTTGGTGGAATCAGAAGTCTTCGAAACCGGCGATCGTGTATAAAGAGAGTGACGATATAGAAACAATACGATAAGTCAGTAAGGATAAAGGTATTTACTGACCATGTAATAATAATAGTAAAGATGGGTCAATGGGTGATATTTATAAGTATAAAAGCAAGTCTCTTCATTAACCTATATTAAAGAAGGCTTGCATCAAGCAAACCAGCAGACAGCACCAAATAAGAAGGCTCCAGGACACTTGAACTTCAAACAAATGGAAAGACCCGCTGTTCGCTATGATATATTGCATCGCTAGTTGCAGACAGACATATATGTACATTATACGTAGCTTCAACCAATACAAGACTTTGAACACGTTATCAAATGATTTCATTTGTTTCCTTCGTTTGGAATAAACAGAACTTTTAAATATAATTAAAATTAACGGTAATGTCGGACACATCCAACACAGCCTCATAGTCCTCAAGCGTGTATCGTTCCACCATTGGGTTGCGGGTCAACACAACGAAAAACTCTGCTTTATTATACGTTGTAATTGAATCCACCAAGAGAATGCGTGGACGGTAATTCAAACAATTCTATGAATATTTTATAAGAAGTTGTGACCTTCAACTGAAGTGCTTAGTTGTAAGTGCTACAAATAATATGCATTTTCAATAATACTGATAAAAAATTTCTTTCTAGCCGCTTAAGGGCAGTAACGTACTCGGTGCCAGAAGCTGTGCCATGCGATCACCAACCGGATTATCCAGCGTCAGGATTATAGGTAAAAACCTGTCAGGGAAGGTCTATGTGCAGCAGTGCACTTAAACAGACTAATTACAATGATGAATTTCTGAGAAATAATAATAATATTGCATCACACAGGTATTTGGTTTAATGTATTTTATCGGTACCAAACAAATAACCGGGGAAAAAAGTCGACATCAGATCATTAACTTTCGCCAATTTAAACGTCCGTGAGGCTCAATTTGTCATATACATATACAGAAAATAAATCCCCTCTTGCGTACATTTAAAATGCTTACAGATTTACATTAATAATATTGAAACTGCAATACAATAGATGCTCCCAACATATTATTAACAAATGGCAACTAACACATCGACACATAAATCACACGGAAATGTTTCCACGTGTGCGTTTTCCGCTGCGTCCTCGCGCACCGAGCTCGCGCAGTGGAGGGGTGAGCGCTGTCGCGGGCGGTACTGTGTGACCGACCGCCGATTAGACCTCGCTTTGTTATCGCTCGGTGCCTACGCGCGAAAGTCGCCTCTGCGCTCCGCGGACTCGCCTTTGCGATAAATTCTTCAATTATATCACAGTGGCTACTTGCGTCCGATTCTAACATATTTTGGACATTAAATTTAATTTAGCAATATATTATTGTTTTGTTTTTTAATTTAATTTCCTAGGTGCGGTTTATAAAGTTCGCAGCGATTATAAAGTGTCATTACTTTGACATTCTTTGATTAGCGTGTTTGAGTTTGTTCATTTTACTTTATTCAATGTGTATGAACTTTTAATAGAACTCGGCTGACGACTGAACTGCGGAAGCAGTTAAGCAGAATGTCAAACGTAAGTCTGATATTAATTAGAATATTAGTGATTATATATTAGTGAATTATTATTAGTGAATATTAGAATATTATTACATGTTTTTAATGTTCTCAAGTAGACGTATAAAACATGATGTATCATCGTCTAATTTAAAACAAGGAGCTGTGGAAAACTTTAACATTAAGCCGATATACGTTCAAGGCTCTGTTTGAATTTAATTAAAAGTAACGGAAGCATAGTATATGACATGTTTTATGTGAGAAAGACAACTTCGGTTGAACTAATTTTAATAATATGAAAAAAATGCTCAACAAGTTGCTCGGCTTAAAGAAATCCATGCGCAAATGTCTATTTATTTTTCACTGTTTGCGTCTATTATCAATTTTCGCCTTAAAAACTTTCATTGCTCCTTTTTAATGTGTTTAAGTTTTCGTTTCTGCCTACATACCTACTTTATAGCAAATTTTTAAATTTCCCTCTTACCCAGTGACCCGTAAGAAAAATTACGATGTTTTAATATTTATGAATGATCGTAAATAATCCAAAATGCAACAGAACATATTGCGTAGGTGTAGAATGATCCTAATTTTGAATGTTTTATCGAAAATCCGAGCCTTGAGCGACCGTAGCCCTGTTGCTAGTGCAAACAATTTGTAATCTCGGCCAAGTTCGGCTTCTGTAACGGTTGCCGCTGATGGCACATTATGAAGAGCGCTTCCATGCTTCAGAGGGCACGATGAGAGCTCTGCCCCGATTGATATCATGCTTATCAGTACACATTACATACATCATTATATGATTTATTCTTAGTCCCGTCCATAATAATAGGGGCGGTATTAAATTTCAACAAACGGAACTAAGTCACTAACAAATGAGAAATTGTTCACAACAATGTTGGGCGGCCAATCGTGGTCGAGCGTGCCACTGTCAATATCAAAGAGGGATAGTACTCCATTAAGGAAAATGATAAGGTTAAAAAAGTAATATCACGCCTGTAATCCTCGAAGACGTCGGCAGATCAATGTAGAACACTCCCGCGTTCCACCAATTACTTTTACGTCCCACTATAGCATAGGTGGTGAGCCTATTGCCATACACCGGGCACATATCCAGACTCCGAGCTGCTACTAGAATATCTAAATTAGAAAATTTAGTTGTGCTCGACGCGGGAATCGACAATATTATACACATATTGTTACGCCTATTTTCCATAGGTATAGGTAGAGGTTAAAGATTTTCACCTGCCACCATCCTAACAGACTTTGTTCGCCTCTTCTATATGTATTAAAGTCGAACTTTTGACCGGACTTATTTTAATATGTCTCCGATTTGTTTCAACCTACTCAAAATAATATCCACATGTTACGGTATCGGAACGATTAAAGACTATGTAAATATTTCTTAAAATGTATAATATAAATTAAAGTAGAACTTCAGTTACTTTATTACCGGACTGCATGGTGGGGTGTGATCTTAGCTTTTAACAGATTTGAAGGATCACAGGAAATTTTAAAATTGTACTAATGTAGAAAATACAATGAATTATTAATATTTTTTCTATATCTCTCGCCTGGTGCCCCAAGGAGTCCTCAAAATATTTTTCCTATAATATATTTATTAGTGTTGTAAATCGGGTTTAATTTTATTTTACCTAACTACTACTAATACTAACTCTCGCCTACCTACTTAAACGGGAAGCACTGCCTTTCGATTGAAAAAAGAATCATCAAAATCGGTTCACCCAGTTGGAAGTTATGAAGTAACACACATAAAAAAAATTCAAACAAATTAAGTACCTACCTCCTCCTTTTTGGAAGTCTGTTAACTATACAGCAAATCCACTACATATGCATGTACATAGCAATATAATCAAGATATACATATACATAAATAGTTTTAACATCGAGACGCAGAACAAATAATTATGTGCTCACAAATACATATTTGTTCTGGTTGAAAATTGAACCGGCGACCTCTGACTCGGCAGTCAGACTAACAAACCACTGGATCAATGCGCCCGTCATATATTTATGTAATTACTCGTACTATGTATGTACACTATGCGTCATAATTTGAAGAACTTTATTACGTGATTTATTTCGATGACTCAAGCATCTTCCATCACAGAAATGTGAAGATTTAACTTGACAGACGAGGTATTTTTTAATCTAGATGCAAATGTAAACATGTATGATATATAGCAGTAATTTCAGTTATATCGTAATAATAGTTATGATTAAGGCAAGCCGTCGTACACTGTACCGTCGTTTGTGTCACCATACAACTCAGGACTGCTCAAAGCAAGGGCGAATATCTCCACCTCAGGACGCAACTGCGCCCACCGTTGGGTCGCGTCGCAGGCAAACGTTTAGCTCAGTATATTAAAAACAAGTTATAAAAGTACTGAAGACTTTTGGAATACTTGTGCGCTTGTAAATGTGTAAGCAATTGGAAAGATCAAATGGAAAATCTAATTTCCATCAGCATAAAAAGTAAAATACGAGATTCATAAAGACTCATTTTGAAGTAGGATTTGTTACACAACTTTGTATATTATATAACTTTTTGATTAGAGACAGCAAGTATAATTTTATCTTCTACTTAGCAACACTCAACTTCCGCAGAGCAATCAAGTACAAACAAAATGTATACATATTTAATGTAGGAGTCTTTCCTTCATCTATACTACAGTGTTAGGAAACTGAAGTTTTCGCTCAATGCATCCTACCAGTCATGATGTACGCGGCTGTAACGTCGACCCTAATTAACTTAGAACTAAGTAGCTCAGTAAGCTGTCCATAGAAACTCCGCTATGAATGATAGAAATAAAAAGTAAAAAAAAAGTAACATCACGCCTGTAATCCCCGAAGAAATAAATAGAAAATAATCCTAATAGAAATAAATATAGCATTTATTGAAAATAATTCAAAAGATTAGCACTGTGAAGTGGCCCTGGGCTGGTCGTATTCGCTGAGGAACTAACAACTGGTGAATGGAGCGAGTTCTGAGTGGAGCCCGCTGCTCGGCGTGCCTAGCGTGGGCCGCCTGCTGGCTGGGTGGGATGAAGATCTGCGAAAGGGTCCAGGCAAAAGCTTGCTTGCTAGTTAGCCTTGAACAGGGTGCGATGGCACTCATGATGAGTTTTCCGTACCCAGTTATATATTATTCCAGGTTTTTTTGAAATATGATTGAATTTTGTACAAACGAGAAGACAAAAAATACAGACGAAATTGAATACCTCCTTTTTGGAAGTTGTTTAAAAATAGACAACGATTGTTTGTACACGGCAGTATCAGCCCGCCGTGTCTGTCGCCCAATGTAGTTATAAGTAATCTATATTGAAGACAAAAGTACGCCCCGGACGGTTTGCTCCTCTCCGCAGACTTTTAAAACATATGATAGTTGGAGGTAGTTTTTTGTATCATGGTTTCGGCAGAACGACGTCATGAGGAAGAAAAACAGTAGACTCCCTAATCAGAGCCGTGTCAATATTGCCCCTCTTATTACACTATATCCTAACTTTAAGCGTTCCGCTGTTGGACACGGGCGCTACTCTCATAATGAAAAGAGTCTATGCCATAGATAGCCACGCGGGCCGTATGTGGGGTGGCAGACTGCATACGTCTAAAAGAATTTAATGGAAAATTCTAAGATGTGCAGATTTCCTAATGATACTTCATTTACCGTTACACATATTCGGTTTTGAAACGCACATTTTTATCCTTCAGTCCTCTTCGCGGAAAATGTAGTCATGGTCCATAAAATGATATTTATCATCCCCGTCAACTATAGGGTAACATTAAATAATGAGATTTACGGATAGGATTGCAAGTACACTTATGTAATAAGTGCAAGTTCACAATCCTCCTCCTCGGAGGATAACATGATTCTAATTGATATACATTTCTTCGTATCTGTTCTGCTGAGCTGCCAAGTGCTGTAGCCGGGCGTCAACGTTAAACAGGTTCCAACAGTGTGTTTATACGCAAGTCTAGTGGCAACTCTTGTGTACACGAATGTACTTTATCTAAACAAATGATTACTGCAAATAATACTTCAATGTACGCGTGTGTTTGTTATACATATAATTATTTAGTCTGACAAGAAGCAGACCGGTCGCCTGGTGGCAACACAACACCTATGCCTACGCCATTATCACCAAATTATTACCAAAATATTACGCTTTGCAAGTGACATGTCCGCAATCAAACCTGGGAGTCCTGGAGCAATAGAGCATCTACAGTTTCAAAGGCGTAAATTTCTATCACAATTCACTAAGTCAGTTCTGCTGCAAACTTATTAAGGCACTCTTTATTAAGAGTGGAATTCCCTGAAAGTCTTGTTTCCCCATTGGCACATGCTAAAAGTGTCGGGGTGGAGTAAGCTTTTCTTACTCTTTTCTTACTTTATACAAAAAAAAAGAAAAGTACATCTTGGTCCCTCTCGGCAACAGCATCCATTTACTGTCGGGCGTAGTTATTTCACCTATTTACTGTTAGCCGCAGTAAATATAGAGTGTAGATAAGGTCGTAGCAGGAATAAGTGAGGCTCCAAACTGTTGAGGCCGTTAAAAGTCTGTAGCGGTCATCAGTGCGGTGGTACTTTCACTTCACAGATCTGGATTGGTTTTTGATTGCACGTCACAAATAGATCCAGTCACGAAAGCTGTGAACCTATACTAGAATTGCACTAAAACTTGGAATTGAATTTATACGAAGCAATTATCAAGTACAAACTTTTAACATGATAAATCGAGTGGTGGAAATGTCTGCAGGCGAATTAATGCGACGATATGTGGTTGTGATTTTCTTCTAAAAGTTCGCGGCCGCACTCACAAGGAATAATCGCCTTTTGAGTCATTTACATAAACATTAATTCCGCATAGATCGCATGCTCGTTTGACATTAC
>DWDW01001252.1:0-12012 GCA_018245635.1 Mimoniades versicolor eupheme
TCGACCCGGGAATCGAACCCGGGACCTCCCGATCGGCAGTCGCACTTGCAACAAACACGACCAACGAGGCAGTCAACGACAACTTGCTAGAACGTCTTGTGCTAAATGTATGTGAAATAGTACCAAAACTTTTATTTCAGTATTTAAGCAGCTGTGTTAGCGTTACTATGTCCCATTGACAGGGTAAATACTGAGACACAAGAAGTTTCAAGTACTAACTTATACATACTAATGTAGAGTATCCAACAAATTGTTTAATCTGGCATAAAACTTTATTTCTATTATTGATTGAATGAAAACGACCGATGTTATAATCACCAGGAGTTATCAAGCAAGCTTCTCAACAGTTTCTGCTATAGTATAGAAAATCTTCTATTCCTATGTCGTCGACAAGATTAGCTACAGATATCGAGTTATTAGCTACAGATAGCCATTTAGTTTCCTTTTTTCACGAAGAATTTTTTTAATGTAGTCAGTAGTCTTATTAAAAAAGTTGTCATAATATTCACACAACCCTACTAATACAAATAGCGTTTAATACGAATGTGACAAGTAGTATAATTATTTTGCCCAAATCTCCACAAGGAGTTTTAACATTTAAAAAAAAAAGTGACTAATTTGCAAATAAAAAAGGCGTAGCTTTATACGCAGACCATGAAAGTATAATTTAACAAAGTACAAGTTAACTTTTAAAAATAATATTCTTCAAAGCTAAAGAAAAAAGCATTAGCGGCTCGTTACACTGAAACGTAATTTGAAAACTTTTGGGGATTTTGTATCAATCAATTCATTGTTTGTAATTTTAAGTGGCGTTGATACTAACGATATCTTTGTTTCAAGATTTACCACTAAGTATAATAAAATTGTGAAAAGGCTAAGACTGTACCCGTAATAACTTTAAGTAAAAATGAACGTTATCCATTGATCCTCTACGAAATTTAAAATATTCTGTTTGTCTGTTTTCTATATACGAATTACAGCAAACAATTTTTGAGCAGGCCCATCAAAGTACTTACACATTGTTTATTGTATTCTTTTGCTAAAATGTATGAAACGCAAACGAAATTTTCGTGCAATTCTGCATGAATCCAATCTAATTTCGCCATCAGTAAAGAAAGTAAAGAATCAGAGTAAAGAAGTGGTAAAAGCAGAATTTGGTCTGATTTTTACTTTTATTTCTTATAAATACTTCGCACTTAAATTTTTCTTTTAAAAAGAAATGGTTAACAGACAAGAGCGATTATTCGGTTTTTTTCCCTACTTTGACCTACTTTGATATTTTGACTTTTCCTCTATCCAATGAAATTAAGGAAAAAATTGATAACGCGGAAAATTTATCGACATGTCTACTTACCCCTTCAAAATGAAGCCCAGTAAGATTGTGCAGTCCAATAACTCTCTACAAATATGTGACAATTTTACACCAAAACATGATATATGAAACTGCCTCGTTTGTAGACTGGTACAAAGCGCGACGGCCTATCGAGAGGGCCTGCGTTCGAATTCCGAGTCCTTTAGTACTGGATTTTTGAAACTAAAATTTCTTTTTAGAATTTGTAGTAGTGGTTCGGAGTTCGAATATGTTCCCGGTGTATGGCAATAGGCTCGCCACCTATTCCGTAATGGGACATAAACTTAGCTGGTGAAACTTAGGAGAGCCCCTGCCTACCTCTTCGGGGATTACAGGCGTGAAATTACGTTTTTAAAATAATTCAAATAAAAATATTTAAATCATACCTATTACGTATATTTTAGTCAGTCACCAAATGAACAAACTTGCATAAAACGTGTTCATTTATTAAAATTGTTCAGGTTGCTTTTGTACAGAAAATTAAAATGTTTTAAAATCAAAGTACAGTTCAATACGATAACGTAGCATAACCAAAACGCTTAGACTTTCCCGTTTATTATACAAATGTCGCAAATCTGAAACGTTCCACTCTTTGTACAATAATTATTTTATCTTAATAAATTTACGCATTTCGAAAATGTAAATGAAATTCAGCTCATCGAATTAATGATTGAGGAATAATAATTCATAATTGAACAACGGAGCTGTGAACGAAGGGCTATATAGTTTTTAATGCAATATTTAAAGAACAAACTTCATTTCAAACAAATGGGACATAATGAAAAGTCGTTGTGAACCGACGTTGGCGTCAAAGCTTGTTCCAGTTTAAGGCAGCTTTAGTTGAACGAGATTCCAACGGATATTAGGGGACCGATCCGAGGTCGCACCCGATTATTTTTACCGATAAATTGTGTAGATGGCTCCACTAATGACTGGAAAGATTGCCAGTATCCGCTAACGCCTCTAAATCTATTAGAATTTCAATTTGTTTAGAGGTCCGCGCATTGGAGTAGAACAGTTAATTTTACATTTTTACTGTAAATAATATTATATTATCTAGGACCGCATGCCGAATATTTCCATGCTTAAATACCTGCTATATTTATTCCACATTTCTCACTCTCTTCATATATGCACCCCGGTTTAACTATTTTAGTTAATCAATCACATTTTCTACGCTAAGCATAAAATTATACAAGCAGGCATTTATTTGATTGTTATATCATTAAAAGAAGACTAAACGCCTCTCATATAATACAAAGCTTATAGAACATAAAAAGGTATAGATAAGAATTACCTATAGGATTATAGGACTATTATAGAACTGGGCTGGGCTAAATGGACCGTTTTTTAAATTTTATTCGTTCACACTACCTTGATGGTGGTCTGCTTAATCAATATATCCTTATCAACCTGTCCACCGCGATTGACACTACACTGCTATGCTTGGATTTGAACGGCGAGTAAAGCACAGACATATATACATATAATGTACCGTACAATAGTCTTCGCTCATAATTTGATTAACAATTATCGATCACCTTCTATTGCGAAACGTAACGCTTCCGTTCAAAATTTAAGCAGAAGTAAAAACTTATCTATAATGATGGATTTTTTGTTCATGATGTGAACCTTTTCTGAACTTAATCTATTGCGAGAAATTTGGACTGCTATTTCTATTTCTTACATTTAATAGAACTATAATTAAAGTTAAACTACGCGTCACGAGATTGCAAGTTTTGTTACCTCTGTTTTCCAATAGACCGCCGCCGTTTGCCCGAACAGCTGGTCGCGAACCATTAATCTTTTGAATATCGGCTACATTTGATTGAAAAATGTATTTAGATTAAATCAGTTGGGATATTTTTGTACGTGTTATGGTACTTAGTACATGTTTGTTAATTATTTACAGTGAACATGAATCAATTTTACAACGATACTTTTAAGTCGCAATGTTTTGGCGAACGGAGTTTTGTTCTTAATGCCACATTTTGTTAGAATTTATAACGTGGTATAAATACTTGTATTAACTATTGAGAACTTCTTCGCTGTAATACAGTCGTTGAATCAATGACTTTGGTTTTTACTAATTTTGTTACCGGTGCTTTAAAAATGTTTTAACCTAAAATTAGGGCTTAGGCAAATTTTGTAGACGGAATAATTTGCCTTTCAAATCACGGCAAATCGAAGATGCTTATGAATGAATTAATTTTTTTTAAGGACGCCCTCCGGCCAGGTGGGATGACGATCTGCGAAAGGCTGCGGGCAGAAGCTGGGTGCAGCAAGCCGAAGACAGGGCGTGTTGACGCTCTTTAGGGGATGGCTATGTTCAACAGTGGACTGAGATGGGCTGATGATGATGATGATGAGATTTTTTATTTCATCATACCAATATAATCACTTAATTATAATCATAGTCGTTAGTGTGTCGGCTGGCAAACTCGACTGGATTTGATAGGATTTTTCTAATTAAAAAAAATGTAACTTCACTCCTGTAATCCCCGAAGAGGTACGCAGAGGAATGGAGAACACGCCCACGTTTCGCCGGTTACGTTTACGTCCCACTATGGAATAGGTGGTGAGCCTACTGCCATGCATCGGGCACATATCCAGACTCCGAGCCACTACTAGAAAATCTAAATTAGAAAATTTAGTAGTGCCGACCCGGAAATCGCACCCAGGACCTCCTGTTCAGCAGTCGCACTTGCATCCAACACGACCAACGAGGCAGATTATGTGTCATGTGCTTTGAGTAAAATTATCAGCGTAATGAAATTTGAAAGAAAACGTTATTTCCGCCCTATGAAAGTTACTTAAAACTTTACACAATGTCAAATATACCGTACTCGAATACGTACATGAGCGTTAAACGTTTTGTTCATTTTGTTAACGTACAGAAAACACTAGACCCTTTCACTTTTCCTTTGTCGCTGATACTTCACTTACGCTAAGCCGATCCTTTACGGTCTTTGTGACCGCGTTAAGACACGACTTAGTGGGGCTGGTGGCATTACCTACCGTTCTGTATGAATATTACATCTTCCTCTATTATTTGATAAAAGCAAAGTCATTTTGCTTTGTAACATTCGTCAAGTTTAACGTTTACAAACGTTACGTTACGTTACGTTATGTTACGTAACGTTCACAAAGTTTAACGTAGCGTCAACGTTCGCGTTGGGATCTAAGAGCGAAACTTCTGCAAGGCCTACTGCGTACATGTTTGCATGTAACTTAATGGAGTACTCAAGGTTGTTCAGTTTCCTCGTGATATTTTCCTTCAGCGTTACAGGATATCATATTTCATCTAAAAAAACACATTTTTTATTAAGGAATGCACTCATGTATTTAAACCCAATATCTCCGGTGTGGAAAATCGAATCCCAAACCACTGGGCTATCTCTCATTGACACCAAAGTAAGCGCCATTCATGGATTTTACAGAGGATTCTTGTAGTGCCTCGTTAAAGAGTCTTATATCATAGCGCTGCGGAAATTCCTCAAAATTTCCATAATTTACGTATACAATTATAAACGATTAAGCGATTTAAATAACTTACCAGTTGGTAAAATGTAAAATAAGTGAGTGGTAAAAAAATATTTTTCGTAAAACTTAATATTTGCGATACATTAATTGGAAAAGTTATATTTTATCGTTAAATGGGGTCCGCTTTTTAAACGATTATTTCACGTAAGTTTCTTACTATTTACTGAAACATAAGATACGTTAGTTTCAAAAAATATTTTACTAAACCCGTTAGATATATTTTCACTTAATTATCTGATAAAATTTATTTTTGGAAATTAAATCAGTTGACAAATTCATTAATCATTAACCATAAAACATTGAGAGTATGTAATTCCAACATAATTTATAAATTTCATGGTAGTACTATTTAAAGATGAGATTTTATTGTCACTTGAGTATTAAAGTGTACGATTATTCCGACAAACGTGATAACAACAATACAAAGGTATAATAGGTAGGTAGGTATAGGGAGTTTACAAAGTTATTTGTAGGAAATATAATTTAAAAATATATGAAACATAAAGTAAGCATAAGTACATTAATTTAACAAAAAAATTATATAAAAACTAGTAAAAGAACATGGGATGTAATTATTAATGTGAAATAAAGATTTAACGCCATCAAAGTAAATTATATTTATTCAATTAGGCGAACTCTCATATTCACGCGCCTTATTATAAATGTAGCATTTTATTCTTCCCCCAGTTTTTAACTGAACATCTGAAACAAAAGACAGTCGCAAAGTGACATAATGACATCTACATTTTATTTCAAAGACCTCGCGAAACGTTTTATGTAGAATGTGGCAGAGAAGCACAGTAAACCGTCTAGTGGATACCGAAAATAACAATATCGGTACCACTTTAGCTCCCTCGTAACTCATAAAGTACTCAAAAAAACCATTGGAATGATAGAAACATTTTGATGTCTGAAAACTTAATAGACATCTCAAACAGTATCTGAAATTCAGTACTAGACAATATTAAATACCGCAGCGCCCGCTGTCGCTTAAATTGGAAATATCTATGTAATATACAACACCTTAAGGCTTCCAGTCCTTGTGAGGTACATTTGTCGTTCCGCGAATACCCGTCGTAAGTACTAAGTCGAATTTCACTATGAATATGTTTTCCATTACTTCCATATAGCGGAAAAATACGATCATCAATTGAAGGGTCGGGAAGTGTTCGAGATTCGTGTACAAAGGGGATTCTTCCGGAACATACATATCTCATTTATCGTGACTTATCTGTCACATAGTATATTATGCTGTAGAGATGTAGGCATGGAGAAAGACTTTTCTTCTTTTGTAATCGCAATAATTCCATAAAAGACTTGATACCATAATTCATTTCTTAATTATCAGTCATATATTTCGTATTATAAAGAATTAACATAATATATTATGTGAATTTACTCACTTTGGTAACTGAGAAAAGAATTTTTAAAAAATATCCCGACGATTATATTTTATGATTTGTTTCAGATATCTGCTCCGTACGACACTAAACACATTTGATCGAAAGGGAGAATGATGTAAAATGTTAAAAGAGCGAATGAGATTTATTCTCACAAGAGATCAGAGGCGCAGAATGTGACCGGGGCCTATCGCGAAGCGTGATGCAACTTGTAATGCTAAACTTCTTAATCATGTTCGACGTTGTATTCATATTCTTTCTGTTTCTCATCGCGGTGACTTGTGTGATGAATTACACTCCTGGTAGACGACGGCAAGAGGTCACCGAAGAGGAAGTCGAAGATGACGTGATTCCACCACCTCCCTTGTTCGCCAGCGAAGAGGACATCTACCCCTCAACCAGCCGTGACACTTACGTCGTCATTCCACCACCGTTGCATAGTGTTGGCGCGAAAGATGGATGCCCTATTCATGTTGTGTAGTATAAGTACTGATAAGTGAGTATTTTTTAATCAAATTAAATCTTCTTCGTCGAGTCGACAGCTGATCATGAGTGATCAACCATCGTGGTGAATTGTACTTTATCAGACATATTCGCCACTCGGGGACGCTCCTTTCATGCACCCCCATCAAATTAAATCAAAAGTATTGTCATGGCATGTTTCAAAGACGATCATCAATCATACTGTTATAATTCTATGTATTCTAATTCCGTAGATAATTACAGAGCAATACCCAATATTTACAAATGACCTATTGAATAATAACCAGTTGAGATAAGACGTCATGATTTATCTTAAGTAAAAGTTGTATTGAAAACTATGTCAGCATCAAATTGTTTGCGCTGTTATTTTGATTTAGTTTACATTGGTTGCAATAATCATGTTTATATTAAATAAATGACAATTTCATTTATTCCACGCTATTATTAATTAAATAAAATAATTTCAACCAAACATAAAAAACAATACCATCATAATTTCAAATGAATTGTTTTAAATTGATCACAGGACAGCGCAAAGAATTTACATGTGGAAATTTACAACTACGAGCATTAAAAGTTTTCGAAATCTGTCGTTCCATTTAACGCTAACTTCCGCGACCCAGTTTCACGCATAATATTGCTAGTTTTGATGTGTGTTGATAACTTCTCGGAACTGATAGATTATGTCACAAACTCTATCGATTAGTACCTACAGCTTAATGGGAAGTTAGTTTACTGTAAATGTGTTTTCTAAAACACAGCACTTGTATAAAACACGTAGTGTAATAAATAGTTGGAGACCGTTAACGATGTTAACTCGTTAAGACTGTATATCGTAAGTTAATTACAATTAATATATATTTGAAGGCGTATGAAGAAAATCAAAAACATGCTTGTATGATGAGAGTGATAATTACAGAAGAAGCATGTCACATCTGTGAGGCTCAGTTTCTTCTGCCCTTATGGGTCCTGACCTGACAATATAATAAGATCACGATGCAACTTCAAGTGCATCCATCACTACAGTTATGTAATTCGTAAATAGCGCTCACTTATGAAAATCAAACATACGAGTAGCGTTCATTCAATTTGTTCAATCGTTCATGATGTAACCTTATATTTTAGTAAGCAATTGGACAAAATTATTATTATTCTGTTAGTAGGTAAAACTGAGTATTTGGCTAGTCTCGCCTAAAGGTAAGTTGATGACATTGTCTCTGGGGTGTCACGCTTATAAACACAAATACATAGAATAAGTCTTTATAGGACCAATCTCAAGAAACCCTCAACTAATTGAGGTTCAACTTATGCAATTTTGTTAATGTTATTTCATTTTAGATTACTAGTACCGTCGATGTAAAAAGTAACCGTTTTATATTGATATGTTTACAAAGTACCTACAAGATAAATTTTGCCTTGTTTCAGATCAACGTAGGAGTTTAATACGAAGAAGCCTTATGAAATTGTAGGAGTCGAAAAGGAAATCGTAGTCATTTTTTACCAAATAACTAGCAAAATGTAATAAATTTCTTGTGACGCAAAGACTAATGTGGTGAAAATTGGGGACTCAAGTGTTTTGCTTAGTAATGGAACAAAATCATTTATTTGCACGTGTGTGTGTGGTCACAATGAAATATTTTAATATTTGATTTTCGTTATGTTTACGCTTTTATCTATGAAAAAAGTTTGAATAAAATCTATGTGCTCTGGGAAAAGGTTGAAATTTAATCAAGACACTTTTAAGAAAAAATCTATTATAACGTTACTATGCATGTACTTGTATTATTTGAGCTATTTGTACTTGGTTATTTTGATCATACAATCTTATTATTATTCCGAGTACGTGTGAAAATTTGAGTTGAAATCTATGTACCTAACGCGCGCTTCGATCTCGCATTTGCATAAGAACTTGCTAAATAAAGTGTTCAATTCCGCTACTTATTTAATTGCTTACTTAAGATGGATGTGACTGAATAATAGATAACATAGTTAACTGTTAGATGTAAAACATAGATAGTTGTACGTTTTGCTTGCGAATTTTGTGCCTAATGCAAGACGTGATAACGTTCTAATTACTTTAGTAAAGTTGCAAGAATTCACTTCTATCGTAATGTTACCTTTCATTGTTTAATAAGAGACGGCACTGTATGTGTTTTGTACCTAGGTATCATCTTATTAACTAGGCATTACTGTTGTAGTT
This sequence comes from Mimoniades versicolor eupheme, assembly GCA_018245635.1. Classification (NCBI taxonomy): domain Eukaryota; kingdom Metazoa; phylum Arthropoda; class Insecta; order Lepidoptera; family Hesperiidae; genus Mimoniades; species Mimoniades versicolor. The sequence continues at coordinate 8,978 of DWDW01001252.1, forward strand.
ATCTTTGCAAATTCACTACGTTAGCTGACTGATCTCCCGGCTACTAACATGAATAAGACTAGAAAGAAAAGAATAATTAGTTTCAAATGATTTACAACATTTCAAATGTAGGCACTATTTCATCTAATAGGACCATTTATTAGAGCTTGTGCATAGATTCTATCGTCTACTTCGATCGTTCGTATCGTTTTTCTTGGTCGAATGGTTTCAAATCCGACTGCGACGACTAGAGTCGGACAAAAATGAAGTTTTGTCATTTAGATTTTGTAGTAGTTAGATATGTGCCCGATGTATGACTATAGAATCACCACCTATTGCATAATGGGAACGGAACCAGTAAAACGTGGAAGTGCGCTACACTCCCGTGCCTACCTCTTTAGGGAGATATAGGCGTGATGCTACATGTCATCGTTCAAATGGAAAAAACTGTCATTTCTTATCAAACAATAAAAGATAGGTACAGTAAAATAATTTTCACTGTTCCTTGAAATTATTAAGTTTAAACAATGATTAGTTGTTGTTACATTAATTGCATAAACGCTTACTTTTAATTTGCAAAGATTAAGTAACATTGTATTATATGTATGTTGTTATTAATATTTCAATATTATGAAACCAAACTTTTAGGCTATAGATTATAAAATATACTAGTGTAAGGTAAAATAATGAACAAGACAATACATGTATCACGAAAATTTTCTCATATCATTCTGATTAATAATTTTTATACATACATAATCGTAGGTATAGTCTCACGGCTCTGGTTCACAGTAGTGTCGCTTCAAATACATAACACACCACGCTATTCTACCAGATGTTCTGCCGATATTTCAAATTACAATTTATTCATTAAAATAAATACAAATTTTCTCGTAAATACGAGTATGTGAATTTCAAAGGATCGTGGCAAGTTTAATCGCTCGATAATCGAACATAAAGGTCAACCTTTAAAGGTACCTAATTAAAGTGTTTCAGTTAAATGTAGGGAAGTGTATTACTTGAGTCGTGCATTGATTTCGACATGCATGCAATGAAAATAATTTCGTGACAGTATTTATTTATTTAATTTTTAGGGAATCTTACTGCTAAATACATAAAGGGTAGATTATAAAAGAAGATTAGGTACAAGATGGCCAATGAAAAGTTTCCACTGATTTCCACCAACGATTTATCCGCACAAAGTTGACGGTTAAGCTTGATGTTACGTAATGCTTAATTTGTAATAAGGATGTTACTACATTGAAATATCGGTGAAACGCATGAAAAATAAAACATACCCTATGTGATATATACACAAATTTTAAAATGTAGATTTAGTAAATGTTTTGAATTGATTGTTATACGGATGTCAACTAAAGTACACACGGTTTTTTCTCAGCATCGGTTAGAATTATATAAGTTGACTCAATTTAAGTAAGTAATTGTCAGTAGATATGTACTTCTCAGCCACATAACTGTTTTGTCTATACATCACTTTTTCTCTAAGTTGACAATGTTATTGAGTATTTTAAATTTATAACAGCTTATAGCATATACAGATGTTACTACAAGAATAAAGAGAAAAGCTTTAAAATAAAACACGATATCTTATAGTTTAAGAAAACTTCTGACATTGGGTAAATTTTAATCGATGCTAAGAGCATACCTATATTAATGTTATGATGAATAAAGTACACTTAATACAGTGTTGCCATATCGTTTTCTTGTTTTATTATATACCGATTTCCTATAATAATGTTGATATTTAAAAGATACTTTGTGGAAGACTGAAAATCACCAATTACAAAAACGAATTCGATATACATATATCCTAATCATATTGCCATTAATCATACTGATACTAATCATGCTGATACTAACCATACTGATAATAATCATACTGATACTAATCATACTGATACTAATCATGCTGATACTAACCATATTGATAGTAATCATAATAATTGTAATTATATTGATACTGATTATGCTGATATTAATTATACTGCTACTTAATCATATAGAAACTCGTACTAAACATACTGATACTAATCATAATTTCAAGATCCTAGTCATCTTTTAAAAATTAGACTCTGGATTTTTTATCATCCAATTTATTTTTACTGTTTATAGTTCAATGGTTGAAATTAGACCTTACCTTATTTCAAGAACAATGAGCTTTAATTAAAAACATCTACAACAGATCTGGAACAGCACGATTCGGACAATCTGCACTGTGATGATATGACAGGGACAATAGGCGTTACTGATTACAAAAAGCGGAAACCTGTAAAGCAATACGAACTTCCGGCGCGCGAAATTAGACGCTTTTCAATATGAAAATATACAATAAAGTTCTTTATTCTACAATAATTATTTTCCTTTTAAAGATAATAATTGTTTGATAATTAATTATTAAATGCTTGAAAACCGTAGAAGAAGCACATCCGGTCTTTAAAGATAGAAATACTTGGCAATCCGCACACTCTACCTACAGTAAAACATCTGGCATGATGATATCAAAATAATAAAGTTAAAGAGACACATTCCTAGAGGAAAATATTAATTGATAATAAAATGAACAAAAATATTATGTATTAAATTTTGCAATGTATGTACTCGGAATAGTATAATGATATTTAGTCCAAGCTTTGGTAGCAGAACTGACACAGCTACATCATCTTACTGCTGCTAAGAGTAACAGAGGAAGATTTATTTGCAAGAAAGTTTTAACAAGTTTTATATGTAGAACAGTAGCTGTGTTTGAGATTTCATTAATATTCAATTTTTAAAATAGTAGGTATAAACTTATTATCTACTAATTAAGCGTTTTTACCTAAAAGAAACTTTATTTAATTGAATCGTCAACGTTAACAATAAGAACAATGGTGTCCTAATTTGGTGGAGAGAAATTTGTCAGCAACGATAAAATTCAGGAGACATTCTTAAATCGAAGTTGCTTTGTGAGACGTTTTAATTAACAATCGATTTCTTTACCAATTAAGACAAGATGATTTCAGGCGTTCGCTTGAACACCTGAGCTCATTGACGGTACT
>DWDW01001253.1:0-12012 GCA_018245635.1 Mimoniades versicolor eupheme
GTGCAGCAGGCGGCGGTCGCGCAGCACGGCGGCGCGCGCGGGCGGCCGCGCCGCGTAGCGCGCCAGCAGCGGGCGCAGCACGTGGCGCAGGCGCCGCGCCGGCCGGCAGCGCACGCACACGGCGCGCGCGCCCAGCTGCACGCGCACCACCACGCGCCGCTCCACGGCCGCCTCGCGCCCGCCCAGCACGCTGGACGGCAGCGCCGGGTCCACCACGCGGCTCTCGCCCTGCGCGCCACGCGGTCAGTGAGCAGGGTGAGGACAGAGTGCGAGGGGGTGCGCGAGCGCGCGGGGGCGGGGCGCGGGACGCACCTGGCGCGCGTCGCGCAGCAGCACGTCGTAGGCGGAGCAGCGCAGGTTGCGGCGCAGCAGCAGGCGCTCCACGAGCGCGCGCACGGGCTCCGCGCGCAGCCCCACCACGGTGGACGCGCCGTCCGGCAGCGCCACGCGGCACAGCGCCGCCGCGCTCTTCACCACCTGCGCCACCATCATCGTCATCGACCTGGCCCGCCTCACTGTTATGAGCATGGGCCTTCCCATAAAACAACCCCCCACCTGACCATTTTTGTCGGTCCGCTAGTGAACACCGGTTTCGTATCATAATGAGAATGATAATAGCCAAAGCCACTCTGGCAAAGAGAAGGTTTACAGTACGAAAATATAATATAGTTAGCTAAAGCTCTTTTATGGTATCATATTTATCAACCTATTGCAGTCATCTACTAGACATTGGCCTCCCGTGAGCGGAGTATGCCCATAATCCCTACGCTGGGCATGCGTGTTGGGAATCGCAGAGCACAGCCTTTAGCAGCGCCTACGCCGCTGCCCATGGCCAGCCAGGGCATGGAGCTATGTCCAGACAGAGCGCGCCGTACCGCAATCTGACAGCGCCGGGTTTAGTCACCTCTTACATCACCCTGTATAAACCCTCTTACGGCACGAGATCGGGGAATCCGCCCCGACACGCTTAAAGACTTACAAATTCTTGTCTATTCAGCCCTTCGCTAATCATCGAGAAACGAATAAACCGAATCAAAAACAACTTCCGCAGTGGAAAAAAATCTGTTATTTACCCGCACGACACAACAAACACGACCGAAACAATTAACATACACACTTATTGCTAACAAAACATATTGCACAACAATTTACAAAGCATCACGACGTTATCTCTCGAGTCAAACATCGAAACCGTCCCGTCACGCGCGCAAACGTACATAGGCACCGAGTTAAAACAAACGCGGGATAAATATATATGTACAAACGTATCCATTCTCTTATAGCGTGCAATAATTATAATCCCTCAGTTTACTCAATGAACTGGCAGTTACGATAGCGATCTATAAACAGAATGTAGTCGAGCTGTGTGCGCGTGTGTGTGTATGCGCCTTTAGGTCACCGTGTTCCGGTAATTCAATTACCGCTTTAAACATATACATATAATTGCAGTTTTCAATAATAGCCCATCAGGAGACCGTGCACGTTATCGATCGATATTTCGATCGATAACGTGATCGATCGATAATTAATTCGTAAATCGATCATTCCTTCCACATTTTTGAATACCGATCAATCGTTCCCTATTCAACGACGCATCAACGGCATTTTTTTTAACGTAAATTCTAGTGCTTTCGCCACCGACGCCGCAGCAGAGCGAGTCCGTTAACGTAAATAAATATTAACGCGTGCGTTATCGTCATAGCGTCGAAGGCTCTCGCGCAGAATATATTTAGATGCGACGCGATATACACATATGTATGTATATAGACGTGTGGTTATTCAGTGTTAGAGGTTACAATGTAACTGCGAATACAGTTACAAGACGCAAACTCGTATTGATGTTTCTATGATAATTTTAATATGTTTTTGTATCAACATTACACAACATTTGGTTGGTAATTCGTTTATTTTTGGCTTACGTTGGCCATCAGTAACAATATTGCCCGGATGTTCATATTTAACTCTTGTCATTATTAATGTATACCTTTAACAGTATATTTCATAATAATATGTAAGCATGTATATACATACAAGCCTAAGGAAATGCGACCGGACAATATGTGGATAGAGGATGGGCCCAATCGCGATAATTGCACGATATAAACTCACATCGGTGACGACGGGCTGGGGCTCCTCCTGCGCGGACTCCCGCTCCCGGGAAGAGGTCCTCAATTTCCAGGGCAGCAGCGAACCACCGCTGCGTCGCCTTTCTGATGCGTTCGATGCCGACTTCTTCAACTGTAATAGGAATTATATACATTTAAATGTAAGTTCTTAAAGGCAAAAAATTACCAACCCGTCGCCACGGGAGTTTCGGGAAGGACATACGATTTTTCTAACGAATATAAGTTGTCCAGTCCTAATATTATATTTTTTATATAAAATATAATATCATATAGAAGGTTGCGCATGGTGTGGACCCGATTGCCAAAGTCGTAGTGGTCTTTAGTCATCGAAAAAGAGGACATATCGTCTGATATGGATTCGAAGGGACGTCGTGGGTCGTGGTGAAGGCGAGTGACAATGGGATGTTGTACGGACCTTGGGCGGCGCGTGGGGCGGCGCGTGGGGCGGCGCGTGGGGCGGCGCGTGGGGCGGCGCGTGGGGCGGCGCGTGGGGCGGCGGCAGCCCCAGCAGGTCGGCGCGCGCGCACTCCGCGTGCACGTCAGAGCGCAGGAAGCGCGGGTAGCTGTCGAACTTCATCACGTTGAAGATCTGCTTCTGCGCCTGCCACCACACACCACGTTAGCGTCCTCGCGGCGGCGAGAGTACAACCGTCTTGGACGGCGGCTTCTCCCTTGTTATCTGTATGTTCGACTGGTCTACCTCGTAGCAAACCTTGACAGTTGAGAACGGCGACCAAACACCATAGGCAAAACAAAATTAATTACGGTAAATTTTTGTCAAAGGTCCATAGAATCTGGGGCTTAAGGCAAGTTGGGCAACTTGTTTATTTGAGGTTTCAGGACTCACTTGGTTGAACAGGTCGTGCGGTGGCGGCTGCTGGTGGAGCCTGACGGCGGCCGCCCTCCGCGCCGCCGCGTCGATGTTGACCGGATCCGGAGCACCCTCTGCGAAGTGCCGCCGCCAGATGTCGTCCGCCAGCGAGCCGCGCTGCTCCTCGTCCTCGCACGTCCTGTACTGCTCGCACGACCACCAGAACCTGAGTGCGCACGCATGGAGTTCTTCAAACGTTGCGTTCACAAGTACTTTCTAGGCAGACACATAAGTAGAAAAATAGAAGTAGGCCACGGTGATCTTACTACCAGATGGAATGTTGCCCATTTGTCATGTTTTCATCAAAGGTCAAAAGGTCAAAAGGTTCAAGATGAGCTCACCGAGTTTTGATATTGGATCACGTAGAATAGCCAACGAAAAACTGAGAGGGAAGTCTTTGTGGTTATGAATCCGTGAAGTCCGTTTGTCTAGTTGTCCGTTGTCCCCGAGGCGCACTCACCGAATGTTCTCGGCGGCGAACTCCTTGGCGAGGAAGTGCGCGAAGGCGGCGGCGCCGCCCGGGTCCGCCAGCAGCTGCTCCAGGCCGAGCGACCAACGCGCCACGCCGCCGCCGCGCGCGCCGCCCGGACCCGAGCCCTCGCTCATTTGCTGCTGCCATATTCAAAGGGTTCAATGTAAATTTCCGAAAAGATCTCTTACAAAAATGATGAGATATTCTCGGGTTCAAACACATACAAAAGTATCCCGTGATTAAATCATTGGCAGACACTATAGCCCTTGTCTGTGATCAACTGTAATACTGCTTTAGGGAAAAGAAAGTACTTTTAGTGTGAGGTAAAAAAAGTAACGGACCTTGTTGTACATGTTGCGGTGGTCGGGCTGGCGGTAGGAGCTGCCCGCGCCCGCGCCGGTCGTCCAGCGGCGGAATGGCGACGACTGCTCGCTCTGAACACATCCAAACACATACACGTCAATATACTTATGACTACAGTCACAATCGCCGACACGGAACTAATAGACTAATGCATGTAGAAGAAGAACGTTTGGTCTGTGAGGATGGAGATATCTGTCTACCCCGTAAGCGACCTGGCGTTACAATATATTAATAAAAATATCAATTGTTTAACCGCAAAAAGTCTATGAGCAGTTGAAATCGTATGACAGTCTTGGATGAGGGATCCGACTGAAAGTCCAAATAATGTTGCTAAATATAATTAATGTGTCCAAATATAATTAGTGTATTTCGCGCCAGTAACTTGGTCGCCACCGCTGTGATTTATATCAGTTTGTGTACGCGATGATTCAGCGCGACGGGAACGAGCGTATCAGCGCGCGGAGCAGGTGGGGGTGGGCTCAATGTGGACTGCCACTTGAATATCCATGTAACCTTTTCTGAGAGGAGATCCGCGTCTAATAGTAGCACGATACAAGGGTGGTTGATGATGATGTATTCGTACATGAAAAACTTTGTAATATCCCTGGATAATGCAAACACAATTATTAGTATCCTCTCACTCTCTTATAAGTAAGAAAGAATTTTTTGAAGAATTCATTTAGAAATTATGTAATGGGATGTTATCAATTTTTTTATATCATATTTCAGAATTTCACAGATTCGTCAAAAAATTGAGAATATAGCCGAGTAGCGGCGCTATTGGATTTTTCTAAATAACATTTTCTAGTAGTAGCTCGGAGTCTGGATATGTGCCCGGTGTATACACGCGTGAACAACGAGTTAACAATACAACTATTCATTGTAACACGCAGAATTCAAGTAAGCACTTGCTAGGAATCCGCTACCCCTCCTCTATCTGACCGATGCCTGCCGCGCTCGTCTCCGACGCGTTCGCATATCGCTTCTACGTCATCTTATTGTGAGCGTGTTTCCTAGTTAACTTCTGCCACTTATATATATATATTACTGAAAATCAACGCGTGTGTACGATTGTTTTTGCTTAAGACACATAGATTTATAATGTTTTTTCCTCAGGAATTATTATTAGTATAGTTAATAAATTTATATGTCCCAGGATAAGTTTACCCTAATATTGATATACGTGAGTTCTATATCAAAAATAAGCACAACATTTAATACGTCTATTAGGCTTGACGGATAATATGCTGTAAGGGCAGATATCCACATGTACCCGCACAAACCGTCTTCGACAGATATCCACTATGTATCCGCACAAACCGTCTTCATTAAAGCAACTGTAGATGTTCGAACACAGTGAATATCCAGTTTAAACTTTTGCAAACTGTAAAGAAAATTTTTTTTTCTTCGAAACTGCAACACGCGTCAACGCGGCGGCCATTCTAATAAGAATCATTTAAAAGAGGAATTAGAAAACTATAGAAGTAGCTCATGATCCTAGCAAAATAATTACTTCGGATACTCCTATGTGGCCGGTCTACTTCGACCGGCGATATAGTAGGAACATAGAGGAATTCTAAGAGGAGCTAAGTGGAAGAACGTTGGTAATAGAACATTACTAATTTCCGACTACAACAAAATCACATCAACAAATATACATATATACAATTGAAACCAATTGACGCAATTAACGGTGCGGCCGCAGTGGGGTCGCTTTTCAAAAATTACCACGGCATAGTTGGTTAAGGTGATTACAATTGATAACGAGTAGAGGATTCACCATACAGAAATTGTAATAGTTGTAGTAACCTGGCAAAATGTACACGCGGCCAGTCGAACACAAATTAAACATTACAAAAATGTGAAACACTGTTGTGAATGATGATGATAATGATGACAATTTTAAATAAATAAAAAAATTTTTAAATAAATAAAAAAATTTACCTCGCCTTTCCAATCGGTAACGTACCATACAACCATTTCTCTAAGGGCGTACGAGATATTATAATGTCGAGTATGAGAATAGTAAATACACTTTTGAAAACAAATAGCTTACGAACACAACAATATTATGCAATTCATATCCATTGTAATTATTCAACAACAGTCCTATATAAAGTACAATTGTCTTCACATGTAAGCGTATCGCATTAGCTTTTGGTTAATGATAATTCATCCGCTAAATCAATTATTTGAAAAGTTTAACGACACACTCACTTGTCATATTCAACACCAGGTCGAAAGTCTAATGTATAATAATTATAATTCTAATTATAAAAACTTGTTCAAGACACAATTCACGAAACGAACACCATGGAAACTTCCAGAATATACTAGAATATTCTAGATCGTAAGATACGACACGCGCACCAGGTGCACTCCTCCCGGCCGTCGGTAGCGAAATGCGTACCAAAATCGCAATGTCCTCGCATGCGACGCGATGCTAAATTACAATGACAATCACAGCGTATAACAAACTGTCCTGTTTCCGGCGATGTGCGGTGCAAGTTGCAAGACCAAGCGAGTCTCCGCTTGACCATGTGTGAGGATTGTTATGTAATATTTTAGACTAGCCTCAATTTGTGTTTTAAAGGGATGTTCGACCTTGATCTTGAAGATGCAAAACGGATAAAAGACCTCGGCGTAGTGGATCGAAATGGAAGTATCAGGCAGCTAAAGCGTAAAATAAAATTTCAATAAAAAGGCTTAAGAAGGATAAGTTATCCAGCATCTCTAAGAAAACCTTGTAAATTGAAAACATGCTAAAAGATGGTTAAAATTGTTCACAATATATGATGGGACCGTTAGTGGCTAGACCGGATCTGAATTTCATTTTTATTTCTGAAACAAGGGACTTAGTAAATATATGTATTCTTCGACAGAGATGATCGCAAAATAATATCCGCAGAAAATACACCTTCAATCGTTCCTATCAACAGTAATATTATAAAAGCAATAGAAACTTTACATCACGTTCAGATTGAACCGATTTACATGCAATGAAATATGGAGATACCCGTGGAGAATTTCTGAATCTCCTGGCCACTCATGGGCAGCGCCGTGGGCGGTGCTAGAAACCTCGTGCCAGATAGACAGAAGAGTGTAGTAGTACAATCCCAGCATTTGATGAAAGTAAAAGAATAAAAGCTGTGATACAAATAGTTGTAATTACATAATTATGTTAAATTGTCCAACGTTCGCTAAGTCCAGGCAATCAGCCGGCCAACGACGAGTTGCTCTGGAATGTAACAAGGATGTACTTAGTAATACGATTACCACAATACCAAATGAGCAACGGAGACTAACAAACGCGCATGTATTAACACTGAGCAAACAACTTCAAACGTTTCGTAAACAGAGGATGCAATGAAAATGTTTATTCAAAACTATTGGGCAAGGTTATGGACTGAATCAACCCACAGTGTATTATCTCGTAACGTATCAGTTAGAGCCGATAATTGGAGCAAGGCCGAGGTCCACGGCGACACACTCCAGCCCTATACAGCTGACACACATCCCATACTTACACAATCCGTCGTATCAAAGTGCGACATTGCAACCACCGTCGAATTGGAAATATTATTGTATTTGTATAAGTTTTAATTCAGTACTAATCATATTAAATAGTTATAAATACCGTATTGTAATATTAATTTATTGAGTCTAGTTAAATATAGTTGAAGATACGATAAGGCTGCTATTCCCAGGATAGCATGGTAGTAATTTATTAGCAGTGAATACTCACTATTACAGTCTTATCAAAACATTTACGTTACCTGATCTTATTAACATATACAGTCATATTCCTGATATGGTATTATTCCTAATCAAGATCGGTTGCATTTGTGATCGCTACCAAACAACTGGACAGTAATTAAATAAAACCTAATATAATAATTTAATCACATAATTTCACGCCTGAATTTCCCCAAAAGCAGGCCGAGGAGTGTGGTAAATTACACTTTTCATCAGTTAATGTTATATGACCCATGGAATATTGAGAAAGCTTATTATATTTTAAAATTATCACATACACAATTTTCCCTCACTAATCGATGCAATGCGAATAATTCATGTACATAGTTGAAGTCTGCTAACCGCTTCCGTCTCTAACTTGCGCCGTATCCTTGACGCAATTGGTTTCCAACAGGAGGCAATCGTCGCTTCTGGCTGTCGTCCAGGCGGCGACCTATCTCTAAATACGGCCTTATGACGTACGGGATAAGGTCCAAAAATGTCAACGCACGGGAATGTTAACATGAATGGCTGGACTACTCGATTGTTCATCATATATGGAATTGCTTTGTGGGGCCGACGCGACCGCTGTTACGAAATTGTACCTTGTTCATATGTAACGTAGAATCCAAATTACAATTCAAATAACATTTAATTGTAAAGAACAATAGTATAATAGCCAGATGGACAGGTACGATAGCTCATACAAATATTGTTTGAACGAATTATTATCAGCGCAGAGTGTAGGGAAAAAATCACATGATTCATATGCGACTGCGGCGTCAGGATGTTTGTAGTTGGCGGCTTGTTTAGGATATGCGGATGCGTGATTAGTGAATGCTTTCTTTTATTCACAGTTCCGGATCGATTCTTGGCATTGGGAGGAGATATACTGATAAAAGTGTGTTAGGTTGATCGATATTGGGCTATATTTGGCAACTGCAACTAAAATGTAGACATCATAAACAATACTCACGCCGATAATGTCAATATAAAGAAAATTATGACGATAGGTCCGTTACGGGGTAGTAGAAAGAACACTGAGTACTACATATTTGCTTTATATATGTCGTCACAGACTTGACGGCCTTTTCTAAATTCATCACTCTCTTCATACACGCACGTCATTTAAAAACCAGTATTTATTGATAATAGTTATCATTGCCCATTTCACTGACTGCAACTCATTCAAATATCCATCTGTATTTTCATGAATAACTCATATTCCCGTACAGGAGCCCGCGTGGCGAGTTGTGGCGAACGGCGGGACGTCCGAGTAACGTAAACAATGACACACACCGCACTATGTTACGGTATTTAATCAACAACAATATCAGTGCTGTCACAAAATATCGGCCGCAAATTCAGTACGTCGTCATTCAGTGTTAGATATTCGTTCGTCGCTTATTCATCGTATCGTTCGGTGCAAAAATGAATGTTACTCACTGTAATATCTTTACTAACAGGATATTTTAAATCATTAAAATGGATAAGGAAATTCAATCATAACGTTCAGTGTAGGTCGGCCCTCGTGTGTCATACGTGTTCTCGCACCAGCGGTCAAGTCAAGAATGACATCGAGTGCATTTACATTTACATACTTACACCCCTTTCATAAAAAGTTTTACCATTTGAGGTGTAGATGGCGTTATTTGACGAAAACCGCACATCATGAACATTACAAGTAGGTACTTTCATTATATAATTTGATTTATTTCAAATGTAATTCTTTTCGTCACTATGATTAAAAATTATTGTTTCAGGGAACATGTATCCAACGGCGAAATGATAAGAGAGGGTTGATGATGAAGATGGCGATGACGAAGTTAGTAATGATGATGGTGATGATGACGATGGTGTACAAATATAAAAAAGAAACTCACGAGCCAAGACAGCTTCGCCAGGAGCTTTTCGATAGCAAGAGTAGGCATTTCTCAAACGAAAATGTCTTATAACATTACTCTCCAACTCATTAACACGCGAATCGAAACTTACAATTGACTCTTTAACTCTTAACACTGTATAACCGACAAACGTGGGAGAAAATCATATACATATAATTATCACCGTATTAGTCACTATATATCAATGTTAGTCACTGTCTATATCGTTAACTAATAAACGTATACATAAACGATCATCCTTTCAAGTCCCTAAAATATGCTATTAACTAAGTGAGACTGACCGAAACGCACAAAGCAAAGCTAACGTTACGTCCGCACGAAGAAGCGCCGCGTCTGGCCGCAGTGCTCGACTGAAGTTCAAATAAGGTTTTGTGTTTTGCAACAATTAAATGTGTTCTAATACATTTCGACATACACGTTATGAAACCAAGCCGGAGTGTGGAATGGCACGTGGACGATTTATATAGATATTTTTCAAGGTGAATGTCGTAATTTGTTGCAAGCACACGTTGGTACTGGGAGAGAGTTCAGTAGAGACTGGTGATAAGGTAACGTTCCGCTCTCGACAACGGCTGGCGGCGGCTGTAGTCTTATTAATTGACTTGTCAACGGGTTATCAGGTGTTGCTAGGGTTGGCACTGATCCGAATTTAATTTTATGTTTTTGTCTTATAACGGCGTAGTTATTATAACGAAAGCGATCCGTGATAATTATGTCGGCGTAATATATGTAATATTTTTAATCTGTTGGTTGTTTGGTAAAAATGATAGCTGACATGGGGTTGTTAATTCGGTTCCCGTCCAATTTAACATCCCGTTACTCGATTTTTGCCCTTAGAAATAAAACTATCCACGTTAATTATAGGTTAGTTTTTGTATTTTGTGCGTAGTTTCGGATTACATCAATTCTACCTGCTCAGTACGGTACTTGGCGTGATATAAAATAAAAGCATTAAAAAATGATGGAAGCACCGTCGACAGCCCTAAGTGATCACGCTAAGGCCGCATGTCGCCGCCCCGCCCGCCCACGGCTGAAAAGCGCTGAAAATGATATTATCCTGTAAATGGGTTATCGCAACACGGTACACCGGGCACTGAACAATCATTTGCCTCATCACTCGTATGTACCTAGCCTTATGTATGTACACGCATATTAAACAATGACATTTATTTTAGTGTCGGGCCATAAGTTCGGTAACTACCACTATCGCAGCAGCGGTGGCGGGCGTGTGGTAGTGTGAGCTTCGAAATCCGACACACCATTTTTAATGTACAAATGTGTATGCATTTTTAACATTAAATATCGCTTGCTTATAGAAAGGGCGAACGAAAATACCGTAGAATATGCAGACCTTGTAATTTTTCATGTTGTATCTCTAAGTAGCGCAAGGTCGGTAACACAAATTTGGTATCATGTACATAAATTGAAGCTTTCTCCACCATATTATAAAGTAACTTTATTTATTCGGATACTGACTTAAACACATATGTAATTCAGTCCTGTTAGGGCTATAGGCTATTGCTATATACGGCAAATAAATGCTCTTAGGACCAAAGTGGAGGGATGTGTAGGACTTCAACAGGTAAAACCTTGGCGGTCATTTAAGGCGCAGAAAAAGACTACGGGATTCCGTAATCTTCGTGTGTAGCGGCGATCTCTAACCAAATGAAGTACAAACTGTATTTACTAATACTGCAGCGTGATAGTTTAAACACAATAAATTCTTGACGATAAAGCAAACTACACACAATCTTATCGAATGTTTTTAGTAGATTTATGGATCTCTATGTAATAATGTAGTACCTATTTCTTATCTTGATCTTTATGAGGGCAATCGAGGAACTGGCACGACAGTGGTCTTCAAGATTTGGGTACTACAGTATGAATAAAATATGGACATTGGATTGTAAAACATTTTTCTGTTTTTATTTTTGTTTTCCAACAGAGTTGAAAACGATAACTAGCAATGGGGTGAGAGAACAAAAACTCATGCAGATATGTACATATGCATTCAATCTGGAATAAGTAGTACCTAACATCGGTCGCGGAGACAATGAATGGTCACGGATAAGTGACCGGCGACGGATATGTTGACTGGTCACGGATAAGTTGACCGGTCACAGACATATTGACTAATCTTTCGATACCAACATATAACACATAAAATCGAAAGCAATACTAAGAGTCGTTACGGAAGAATAATTTAAATACCAAAATAATATTAATGTTTCCATTTCAATCTGTTGTGTCACAGTGTAAAACAGAAAACAATGCTATAAGTGGTTTTTAAAGATTTTTTTCATAACAGGAAAATACGTGATAGCTCTACAGACAGTATTCCATAACATTCCATTCCGTTGTACGGCTCTTGGTGTTAGAATGAAAAGATTACGATTGTTGTCGTACACGCCAAATTAAGATTGGAATACGCATTTGAAAATATTAAAATCTTGATTGCCTCGCTGGTCGTGTTTGTTGCAAGTGCGACTGCCGATCGGGAGGTCCCAGGTTCGATTCCTGGGTCGAACACTACAAAATTTT
>DWDW01001254.1:0-12011 GCA_018245635.1 Mimoniades versicolor eupheme
GAATCGAACCCGGGACCTCCCGTTCGGCAGTCGCACTCGCAACCAACACGACCAACGACCATACCGAGAATATGTAAAATAACATTTGCCCTAGTGAACAAGCTTTCAAATTCTAATACATAGGTATAAATATATACTTAAATAGTTTTTTTTTCACACCCAGACACAGAACGAATACTTGTCTCGTCACACAAATATTTATTCGGGGTGGGAATCGAACCCACGACCCTCGGCGCAACAGTCACGTTCACTAACCACTGCACCAACGGGACAGGCAAATTGTTGTTGATTTGTTATGGAATAGTTCTTTTTGAAGTTTTTTTATATTAAAATTTGCCTCGTTGATCGTGTTGGTTACAGACTCGACTGCCGAACAAAAGATCTTCGGTTCAAATCTCGGGTTGGGCACTATTGCATTTTTCTAATTTAGATTTTCTAATAGCGACTCGGAGTTTGGACATGTGCCCGGTGTATGACAACAGACTCACCACCTATTCCATTGTGGGTCGTAACGTAGCTGTTGAACCGTGGAAGTGTACCACATTCCTCTGTCTATCTTTTTGGGGATAACAGGCGTAATGTCACGTTTTATTATTTGTGTAAGATTAAAAACGTGAGATATTCTTTTGCGCGCATTCAATGTTGATTATTTACAGATAGGATCACTCTGTTGGTGGACGGTGTGGAATGGGGCCGAGTGGAACCGGCGACGACTGGTCTCCAAGCGCGGCTGCCCAAAGACATGTGTCGCCCTCCGCGCGTGTCCCTGAAGTCTCGTATGGCGCCTTTTGATGACTTTGTAAGTACATTGTACAGACGTGTATAAATTTTTTTAATTGAAACAATTACTGGAAGCCGAGCAAAATAATGATCAATTCGCAACACATCATTCGCAGTTCAATATTGAGGAATGTAGTGGATGTGTCATGTGACTGCTGTGACGTAGGCACTCACTGAGCTAATTTCCCCTCTTATGATATTGACTGTCTATCCCTTCTGTATTGGGTCAGAAGGGTATGGGTTATCTTCCGAATTGATATGAGTATATGTGGAGAACTTCTTGGTATGTTTATTTCCGGTTATTAATATTACTATATAATAATTGTATTGTTACAATGATTGTTCGAAAATATTCTTCTTTGTATGTCTACTAACTTGGATGAAGGTCCATTGTAAAGTATTGTAATTCAGACAGAGCATCCTTTAAAACGTTTATATTATCATAGGGTGGAACATGTACATTAAAAAACTAAATTACGTTGATACAAATGATTTGTTTCATCGGCTTTATGCACCCCATAGGTGCTGTAGATCGAGAGAAAAGGGACTTGTTTCGGGATCTATCTGAGCACTGTCCTCAATTTTAGTTATTTAAATTCCAATTGTGGCAAAACAAATTCATTCAACAATCAAATGGATCTCACTTTGTTACAGTTCCGTATCACACTGAGCATGGCAGTGGGCGGAGTCAGCGAGTTCCCAGACCAGAGCACGTCGCGCAACTATCAACCAAAACCCTGGAAGAATGGGCAAGGGAAGGCGATGTTGAATTTCTACAACGATAGGGCGAACTGGCTCGAAACCTGGACCCAGCCCGCGCTGCTCGTGGACCACGTCATAGTCCGCGCCTTGTGACATCCTACGTGCCATAATAAATAGGGTTTTATTCCATGTTTTGTTTTTGTTACCATTCCTAAATTTTTCAAATGCTGAACGAGGTGAATGAACATCGTGAAATATTCGTATGGAACATCAGTTCGCATTATAATTTACATTACATTTTCTCACGTATATCGTTTCTTGAGTACCTACTATGCAAGTTTGTTTGTATTAGAACCACTGTTGGAGCAAGGGCAGATCCAGCTTCGGCGCCAGGGGGGTCCACATAGCCGTGGTCAAATCGCAAGAAGTTATAGTTTAATTTTGATAATAATAGATACAAGTAAAAAGTAGACATTTTATAATAAATGTATACTATATTATTTTATAATTTATAATAAATACATACCTACCTATATTTACATAACATAATTAATTTTCCTTCTACGTCTTCTCCCGAAATGCGTTATCTACTTTAACGGTATGTTTTCATGGACGTGGACCCAGCCCAGGGGGGTCATGACCCCATGACCCCGTGGATCCGCCCTTTTGTTACAGTCGCTCACGTAAGGGAAGCGTCAGGGTTAGTAGCATATTAAAAAAAAACTGCTTTGTGCTAAGAATTATGCTGTACTAATGTAAATATAGAAAGATGGAAAAAATTCACAAACAACCATATATAATTAAAAAGCTATATATAATTACTGGTTGGTTAACAAGCGCAATATAAACTTAATTAAACCAACATTTAATTTTATATACATGCAACAAACACTCTGTCCAATGGTGTAGAGTTCTAATCCCTGGCACTCATTTCTAACATATGAAGATTGTTTTTTTTTCGAATAAAACATCACTGCCTACAGCTGTCAAGGAAAGGTTAGAATATTGCACGCCTTAGATCTCATTAATGTTATTGTTGTATGTAATAATTGTTTGAGACGTGAGAGTGAATTAATGAGCACTTGCTCAACGTGGTGGACTATGTCCTTAAACCTTCATTTAGCTGACAAGATATCCACGTCCAATAGCGAAGATCTCTACCATGATACGCAGATGCTTTGTATGAAAACGAGTATTAGTTTAAAAATGACAAGAGTTGTGGCAGAGGGCAGCGAGCCTGAAATATTTTTATTCTTACAGTTTTAAGAGCTACGTAATGAAGGGCGTAGTACGATATAATTTTTATTGGATGTCCATTCGGCAAACATTGTTTTGTATTAATGTATGTACCGTTATATAATTCCTATTTATTTTGCCTGACTGAAAGAAGATAAGAAGATAACCTTTACTCTTATTTTATGGATCGACATCATTAATGTACTCCCAAGATTCATAATTATTAGGTAGGTAGGTACCTACTTATTCATTGTATATTATTTTAAAGTCCGAGTGTTGAATTACTTTAATTTTACGTTATCTCCTAATCTTTGCGTCCAAATAACATGCTGTAAATGGCAAAGTTTATCTTCGGCCAACTGTTTTAAATAACTTTTGTACCTCTTCCATACTGAGACGTAAACGTAACTGTTGAAGCGTGGGAGTGTATTACACTCTTCTGCTTGTCTCTTCCAGGATTACAGGCGTGATGTTACGTTTTTTTTCATTCGTAAGGATTGTTCCATTCGTAAGGTGTTCCATGACATTAAATAATGCTGGTAAATCACCTTTTAATTTTTAATTAATGTCTTTTTGTCGGCTATGTGTAAAAGAAATAGATATATTTATTGAACTTGATTGTGGACTTTTTATAGGCCTGTGTCCTAAAAGCAATAATTTTGTGGTACACTATTTAATTATCACGATTACGGATTACAAACACTTAAGGCAGCGCACGTATAGAAAGTATTACATACATGACATTACGTTTGTAATCCCCGAAGAGGTAGGCAGAGGAATGTAGAACACTCCCACGTTTTGCCGAGACAGTATTCCATAGTGCTTTTTCTCACTTAATATAAAAATTCAAAAATTTAAGGCTATTTAATGTTTGTGGCGTCATTCTAGGTAGCATATAGCATTACCCATGAATCTGACTACTATAAACATAAAAATATTTCTAAATCATACTGGTAGGTTTAGAAATTAGCGTGAACAAATAAACAAAAATTTGAACAAAACAAAAAACCGACTTCTTAAAGAAACAAATTAAAATTTGCTTTTGCAAAATAAAATTAAAACACGACCTTTGCTGCCGTGTAGTTCGGTCCACCGGCGCCATGCATCCTTATCACTATGCATACAGCGTATGTAGTATGTAAAGAGAATATTTTTTTGTAACAAAGTTTGCTTATTTGGTAGCTATAGTTCCTTTGTTGTCATTCTAACTGCCTCTAGTTACGGGGGAAGGTCTTTCGGAAGTAAATCGATGGAGGAGGAGATATGTGAGGAGCGGAATACAGTTACATTTTCATATGTATAATTGTAGTGTAATATAGTGTTATTGTGTTTTCCTGAAAATAATCTCGTCGCTGCGAACGCCACCAATGCATGGGCAGATTGTGAATTTGTGGGGCCCTGGGCTGAAACTTTTTGGGGCCTACCAAAATACTCAACTATCAGCCATTTTATTGATGCGTTTATGAAGGAGCTCATAATCGATGTAACAATTCGTCTCGTAACATTTTGATATTTTGTAATGAATGCAGATCGGGCGTTAAGCGCGGCGGGAATACCTCATAATAGCTACGAAAAAATGCACCGACCAAAAGCAAGCGAAGGGAAATTGCCTGTTTCGTTCGATAGACGCGCTTTGATTGATCTCAGTTGCCAACCTTATGATAGATTTTTTTAAAAACTATGAAATATTTTTTTAAGTTCAAAATATCGATTTTCCCTTCATCGGCCCTTGTATCCACGGGGCTCTGGGCTACAGCCCAAACAGCCCTTAAGTATGTAGATCCGCCCCTGCACCAATGTGTAAATCGTTTAGGAGAAGGTTCAATTCGGGAAAATGATCGTACAAGAATAACGTCTTTTTTTTAATAACTAAATTACACATCAATAAACTATATGTATTTAATTTATATTCGTAACATTTTTCAATATTATTGTATTTTAGATGAACATCACTATTTATTTCCTTAACCTTATTAAAGGTTTTTCTTTGATGATAGTGGATGCATCATTAATTCAATGATTTCTCTTGTTGACAGCTACAATGTGATGCATCTGAAAGTAAGGAAACTAAATGTAGAATATCCGTGACTATAATAAGTAACTAGCTAGTAGGTACTGAATGTAAGTTTTATGTTAAAACTACATATCTATTTATTAGTTATAGGTATGTATTCATTTAGGTATGTATATCAAAACTGCAACTTACTATAGCGCATATACTCTGATGTAGTCAATTTGAAGAGCGTTATCCTCAATCCAACTGGGAGACCATTGATGGCGGGAATTCCAGAAGTTGAGCATGGCTTTGGTCGCTCGATTGGACCAAGGCTTCGTGTCGTCGTCCGGAAACTCGTTCACGCCCCCGATCGTGACACCCACGGAGAGGTAGAACTATAAAAAAATGTGAATATTTAGTATTACAAAATATTTCATTAACATATGTATATATTCATTAATATAAATATACATATGCATATTCATTAATATCAGTGTTCCTTCGAAAACGGATTGGGAGCCACTTGAGTTCCTTGCGAAGATGTGATACGTGATCAAATTTTCGTAGACCGTAGATGAACCTGATACAGAGATTCTGTAGTCGCTCAAGTTTATTAAGAAGCTCCTCAGTGGCATCTAGATAGCATGCATCCGCGTAATCTAAGATCGGTTGAATAAGAGTTTGACATAGAGAAATTTTCGTTACGAAGGGCAAGAAACCTTGTAGACACTTGAGTGAATGCAAAGTGTAATGGACCCTGCGGCTCGCATCGCCAACATGAGCACCCCACGAGAGGTTACTGTCTAGTATGAGACCAAGGTTACTCGCAGTCAATGAGTAGGGTATCGGAACATTCCCAAGATGTAATAAAGGAAGTGTTGAGAAAGCTAGGTTGTTGCGTTGGTACTTGGAACCGATAATTATTGCTTGTGATTTCTTAGGATTAATAAGTAACCCAAATGATTTAGACCATTCACCGATCTGGTGAAGATCATTGTTCATTGCTTCAATATCCTGGACTGCATTGGTGACAGGAAAATGTCGATACAGCTGCAAATCATCTTTTTACTAGTAATATATTTTGAAACGTAGTATAGGCAGAAGAATACACTCCCACGTTTCGCCAGAGTTACTTTTACGTCCCACTATGGAATAAGTGATGAGTCTATTGTTATACACCGGGCACATATCCAGACTCTGAGCCACTAGAAGCCACTAGAAAAATAAACATTGTAATTCACCAAAACGATAAAAATTATAATTTCATTTGACCGAAGCTGCCGATACGCTATAAATCCCCCCTAAAAGACCTGCATCCAGGTGTAGAATGTAAATGACTCATACCAGCTCATCGAATGGAGCTAGCACGCTCCCTTTCGCCCAAAGCGTAGCGGCCTGCACCTCGTTTGTATCGACTCCATCAGCGAAACCCGATTTTGGGCTTACTTCTCCGTATTGTACACCATCCACATATAATTTTATTAGATCTGGAAGAAAAATTTACCGATATATATAAAATTCACAAAGAATAAAACTGGAATATATCTGGCTTATAATTTTTCCCTTTAAGTACATCATTGTTGAAATCTATTTATTCTATTATGTCGATCTACTTAGCCATCATTTGAATTTAATGTACCCGGCCTCCATTCTAGAATGTAAGTATGGTAGTAGTGACTCCATCGATTGTATCCAATGGTGTCGTTTAAATATGCTGTCCTGAAATAAAAGACAAGTTCAGTCAGGTTACAAGCACGTCGACATGATCTTAGTTAATCAGGAAGTCGTGCAAATAAAAATTTTATATATTCCAGGAAGTTATCTTGTACTATTCTGATCGTTGACTCCTGGGAACGTTGTTCTTCAATAATTCTTAAAAAAAAACAAGACAAAACAACGAATATTTGAGAGGTAACATGTTTCCGATAGACAATTAAGTTATTAGATTTTTTATGCGTTCCATTGAATAAGTGTGAGTTCGGAAAACTGAAGCTAATATTTTTTGTTCTTTATAATTTTTTCATATACTCATTCTTATTTAAGAAACTGCTGTTTTTTAATATTGACTAGTGTACAGATAGATATCTTTAATTGCACTTAGAATTCCAAACTCAAATAAATTTTATAATATTGATATGATACATTGATACATTTCATTTCAAAAATCAGTTCCTTGTTTGGTTTCCCGCGTTTTAATATTTTCTTCGATCCACAGATTTGATTACCGAGGAAAAATTAAATTGCGCTTCATTTTGAATACGACTTACTTGTACTTTGTGGCATCACCGCAGCCAGACGACACACAATATGTATTACAAATGAAGGGAGATACGTTTTACGTATAAATTGTGATCCCAGTAATGGGATCCCGGATTCAATGCGCGGGGATGGTATTATTGGATTTCCCTAATTTTTATTTTCTAGTTGAAATGTGATTTGTGCACAGCGTATAATAATAGTTACACCACCTATTCCATGGTGTCATGGACGTACATGTACTCGTAACTGGTGAAACGTGCTAGTGAACTACACTCTTCTGCCTACCTGTTGGGGGATAACAGGCGTTGTGTCATGTTTTTATGTTTCTCATGAAAAGTCATTTGATTTTACCGTATAAAACGGTCAAAGGTAAAGAATTTTAGATAATTTTGATGAAAAGTGCCTCTGAACTGAGTTTTAGGGGTACCATATTTTGAAATTAACTGTTAGACTTCTGTTTATGTATTACCTAACTAGTAGTAAAATGTGATAACATACCGAACGAGAGATCACGTTCAAGGCGAAGAAGATAAGAAAGACGAAAGAAAATTGACTTCTCAAGCGCTTGAATTAATCAGTGTTATTGATAGTGGACATGGACGTTTGCGTTCCTCAGATGACAAATTCTCATAGATTTTGTCAATTTTTTTATCATGAAGACCTATTTCCTTTCTCATAGAAAACCCACAGTTAAAATCTCAGGGAAACGACTGAATCGCTACCTTTAGCGATAAGAGAATTCTTCCTATTTTTTAGTGTTGTGACCAGTAAATCTGACCGTGTTCAACCCGATTTTGTGGCTTTGATTCTTAGCTGGGACAAATGTTTGTACGACAAATGTCGGCTTTTCTTCTGTGCACGAGTGCTAAAGTTAAATTATGATTATAAGGTTGTTTTTCAAAATTTGTCAATGTTTCAGTTTGACTGCCTCGTTGATCAATTGCTTGTAAGCGCGACTGCTAATGTAGAGGTCGCGAGGTCGACACCAAATCGGGTAATATACAATTATTCTAACTTAGATTTTCTAGTTAATTTTTTTAGTAGCGGCTCGGAATCTGGATTTGTGCCCGGTGTTTGGCAATCTGCTAAACCCCCTATTCTATAGTAAGAGATAAACATGACTGGTGGGAGTGTACGACAGTTCTCTGCCTACGTCTCCCAGGATTACAGATCTTATCTAGGTCTAGATGTTATCTAGCTAGGCACCAGATTGTTATAATTTGTTATAACTTGCTCGACACTCACGTACCTCAAAGGTCCAGTTCCACTTAATATTGGTCCGCCGTACAACTTCTTAGAATATTCCTGATTTCCCTTGACGCAGGCAATGCGAAGAAGTCCGGACGCGTAGTTCAATGTACCGTATTTATGGTCACGTGGCTCTAGTTGAAGTTCTGTAAATATTATATTTTTAATGGGTTTTTCTATTGCCAACATATTTGCTTCCCTTACTTGTTTTCGTTAGAGGGTTAAGATTTTCTTAAGACGACTTGTAAAAGGTTAAATAAATACATCGACTTTAACCATAACCATCTTAGATTTTACTGCTGCATACGGTCCCCCAACAAGCGGAGGATTAATCCATAAGATTGGTTGTCAACCATCCTACTCTTAATGTATCTCCAAAAAATGGGCCATGCCGCGCGAGGCCTTCTTTACAGAACTCTAGAAGAAACAAAAGTTTTATATAATAGTTTATTTTATATTGTATTTATTATTTCCTTCCTTAAAATTAGTTTCTAAAAG
The DNA here is from genome assembly GCA_018245635.1 of Mimoniades versicolor eupheme. NCBI lineage: Eukaryota > Metazoa > Arthropoda > Insecta > Lepidoptera > Hesperiidae > Mimoniades > Mimoniades versicolor. The sequence continues at coordinate 8,720 of DWDW01001254.1, forward strand.
TGTTCTTAAGAATTGACTGGAACTGCAACACGTCTTGAAATTTAGCATATAAATGAATGTACCGTACGATGGGCAAATAATTGTGATTCGTAATAATTCATATTTACCAGGTACTATCCAGTCGCCGCGCGGCATTTTCGCACTGATTTCTATTTTACCGTATTTGAAGTTGAATGAATTTTTAGTTGTTATTTTGGCGGTGGCGATCGGTGGGAGGATGTGAGGACCAGAAGCTTCATGGAAACATTCGTCGGTGCCGAGCATGCCTGTACATCTGGAGGAATAAGAGCTTGATTAATACTGACGGGGATGGTAGCTCAATACTGTGATAAATATTTCTTTTATTTATTGAAAAGTGATCTTACATTGCGTTGTTTAACCGCAATTGAACACCGACAAATCTTATTTCCTAAAAGTAATTCAGGTTACAGGAAGACATTTATTCGAAGCGGTATCACGTATATATATGTATATTTGAAGCGGTATGTCAGTTTACTGGATATCTGTACCGGATTTCAGTACGGCCGTGATTCCTATTGGAAATCCGAAACAGGTAGCACAGGCAACAGTAGCTCTTTACACGTGGCATACAAGTTTTAACACACTAATAATAATCATCATCATCATAATCAGCCTACTGTAGTCCACTGCTGGACTTAGGTCTTCCCTATGGTCTTATGCCCATAATCAAAACGCTGGTCATGCATGTTGGAGATTGCAAAGCACCTACGCTGCTGGCCTTTGGCAGCCAGGGTAATTAGCTGTGCTAGGCAGACTGCGCCATACCGCGATCTGCCAGCTGATCTGCCTCTTACGATACCCTGTATCACGGCATGGACAAAATTAACAATTAAAAAAGCTTAATACCTATCACTGAGATCCAGCTTATTCAAAACGGAATCCTGCCCATAAATCGAGTCCAATGTAACAGGTCTTATCGTAAGAGATCCACCTCCCACGCGAATATGCTCCCCGGTCAAGAACACGTTGAAAGGATAATCCTGGGAATTGATAATGGTTGGAGACGTCTTGGTTGTGATATAAGTATATATAAATGTCTTGGTTGTAATATATATAAAATTACGCCTACTCTTTACGTCCCACTATAGAACTGGTGATGAGCCTATTCATATACACCGGGCACCTATCGAGACTTTGAACTATTATTAGAAAATTTAAATTAGAAAAATGTAATAGTGCCCAAACTCGGGATTTGAACCCAGGACCTTTCAATCGGCAGTTTCAATTAACGAAATCAACGGCACAGTAATAAAATATGAAATTCATATAGGTATATACTTTTATATTATTTGAAAAATACCCTGAAAATTTTGCAATTAATTACTCACCGGTTCTCTTGGAAACTTAATCTCGTGAGTCCATATTTGTCCCTGCTCGATACCAGAATTAAAATTGTCTTCAAAAAGCAATTGTCCCTTGCAAATGAAACCTGGAATCGTCGCTTTGGACTCTGATATCTCACAAGGGATGGTGACGTTCTCCTGGTTTTGGTTATTTGAGCCGTCGATAACGTTCGGGAAGCTTACAGGGTTGCCAGATGCATCGAAGTGAACTGGCGTACCAGTTTCGTCCACGAACCCTGGGAAGAAATGTTTATCAGAAGAGTCAGTAATGTGTCTTCTTTCTTACCCTACCTGTATTTAAGTGCCTGAGCTCATTGTACCTTGCCCAAAGGGATTAGGGAAGTTTGTAAATTTGTTTTAGGCAACTTAGTTTGCTAATCCGAACTCAATGCGTATTAAAGTTCCTAGTAAACCCCATCAATGAGTAAAAACTAACGGCTAGCGTTGGGGTGATAATTCTGGCGACATAGATAATTTTTTGTTTATTTAAAGTACTCTTAAATATAGAGTAGAAAAACTTGTCAAAGATATTCTAAATTAAGTAATCTTATTAAAGTGCTATCAAAATTAATATTCACTTAATTAAACTGGAAAAGTTTGAGGTTAAATTTCAAATGAAAGGAAATTAAACCCCATCAGGGCAGCTTTCCACTTCGTTTCAATCCGGAAATTCGTTTCAATTTTTAACTCAAACAAAGTAATAGGTATTCCTTGAAGATGTCAAGACTTTCCTTAAGGGGAAAGTTTCGTTTGAAAGTTTAAATTGTTTTCATAAACTTTTGCAACCAGAAAAAATAAGTATCGATTTCCAATCATCAAGAATCGGACCCTTCACAAGCAAGGAATGTAGAATTTCAATAATCTACTGCAATTTTTCCTTAGATGCTCCTCTTAACACAATTTCAATAACACAGGTATACGAAATAAAAGCTTATGCACAAAGCTTGATGTGTAGTTTAATCTAAGCAAAAGCTGTTTATTCACTAACTGAAATCTGTGAGATTATGATAAGGTTGGAGGCAGATAGGTCTCGTAAAATATTCAGCAATAGTGCAATTCGATTAGTTTTTGAAATTCACTTCTGAATTTCAGTGCCAATATTAATGGACAGTTTTGTTTGGAGAGTAGCTTTGGGCTGGGTACGGTAGGGTGAACCGCCATGCAAATTGTACCTACCAACTTAGCATAATATGTCCCAGATTAAAGCCACGTAAACTTCATGAGGTGGGGTTTTTTATAAGATTTACATAAAGGGTCTTTGTAGGACGACAGTGGGTGAAACTAAATATTAACAATAGTTAGATTTGTCTATCTGTATATATAATAATATAATAACATCTTGGGACATCTCCACACACGGCCATCTGATCCCAAAGTAAGCATCAACAGAGCTTGTAGTATGGTAACCAAACGGCTGAAAATTACATATATACATATAATTATATACTTAAATAGTTATTTTTTTACATTCAGACACAGAACAAATACTTGTGCTTATCACACAAATATTTATTCTGGGTGGGAATCGAACCCACGACCCCCGGCACAACAGTCAGGTTAACTAACCACTGCACTAACGTGCCAGTTATATCTGTATGTATAAATTAAGTTGTAATTGCCTTCGGAAAAAAATGCTTTTAAACATAAAGGCTATAAAATACAGTTAATAATGCATAAAGGTGCTTCTCGATACCTTAAACTTTTTGATAACATGTTTGCTAGATCAAATGTAACAAAGTTATAAAATTATATATATTTATGATACGGTTTGACACGCGCATGTTTTTTCTGAATGACCCGCTTAGTTTCCGCCAGGACCTCGCTGCAGTCGGCGGGAGCTCATGAAGATCGACCTTGTATAGGTATAAAACTAGTCGCGCCATCCCGAAAAAACATAAGTGAATAAAGCAGAATTATATGTAAATAGC
>DWDW01001255.1:0-12008 GCA_018245635.1 Mimoniades versicolor eupheme
ATTTTGAATGTTTGCAAGTTTTAATTTTTATATTTGAAGACTTGTTATCCGAAGGTATAATAGTTATCTCTTGCGGAAGGAATTACGTTCACCTTTGAATAGTAGGTAATAACCCAATCATATTCGAGCATTCCAAGCATCCGCTGATAAGCTCCATTTATAATTAGGAACTTATAATTTTAGACATATTTTATTAAATATTATAATTCGGCGAAATCTGTCTTAAGTAGATTTTCATTGTTCTACGTGATTGGTTCATTCATAAAATATGTTGCGATATGAATAGTAACGATATAAACAAATTTAAAAAATTACACGAAAAGGAAGACAGACTGTGGATATATTAGACGGATTAGATTAACGAGAGGCTTATACTTAGAACTGTCAAAATTATCTAAAGACGATAAATATAACGTATTAAAAAGCGTTTCGTAACGAAAATATTTTCAATATGGAAAACAAACAATGTTAATGTAAATTTTATTATTCGAAGCGATAATTGAGAGTGAGATTTGAATATTAAATTTTTTCGTGATATATTTTAACGTCTCTAATGATAATAAAATATTGTATAAATGATTAATTCCATTTAATATCTTGTTATCCGAGGCGGCTTCTACAGCAGCTTTCTATAAATAAAATTGTTATGAAATAATTCAGTGTCGGGGGAGTAAGAATGTATTCCCCAGCTCCGTGCCGGGATACAGTTTGTCGTAAGAGGCGACTAAAACTTGCGCTGGCAGATCGCGTTATGACGCGGTTTGCCTAGGCACAGATAAATACCCCGGCCGCCTATGGGTAGCAGCGTAGGCGGTGCGAGAAACTGCGTTACAATCCCCAGTCAGCATGCCCAGCGTGGGGATTATGGGCATAATCCCTCGGGAAAGGCCTATCTTCAGCAGCGGAGTGTAATAGGCTGATGATGATGTTGATGTACTAAAAATAAGGTCGTAATGATTTGATACAAATGTAATGCATACCGCGATTCAATGCAACATATTATGTTCTACAACGAAACTATTTTTCTGTTTGCATTACTGTATAATTTCTAGAGATTTTGCAACAGTATAACAAAATAACAACATTTAATAAACCAGCGCCCCGCGACACTAATAATTTATTCTTCAGGACATAGGTATAAACAAGAAAATATCGTTTATATTCACGATGTTGAAAATTAACTTGGAATATATGATTTTGTTATTTTTGGGATGTGAAAAATGTCTTCTGGCCTGAAATTTATTTTGAGATCTAAAAGTGACATGTTTACAAATGTATGTATTTTAACCTTTGCTTTTATTCCTTTCAGTATTTCTGGAGGGGACGTCCGATCCTAGCATATCCATGATATCTGAAGATGTCCCAACATTGACGGTTGCTGCTATTCTAGGTGTTACAGTGGTGGTCCTCGTCGCCATAGCCATTGTATTTGTACTAGGGATTCTGATCGATTGCCGACAAAAGTAAGTAAACAACTTTAAAAAAAAACTAGCAACGTAAAATCACGCATGTATTTGCCTGAAGAGGTAAGCAGAGGAGAGTAATACTCTAATTTTTCGCCAGTTACGTTATACGTTCTACGGAATAGGGGTGAGCCTATTGCCGTACACTGTACCGCAATATCGCAGTACCGTACCGTACCGTACAAATTCAGAGTCCGACCCATTACTAGGAATTTCAACCAGAAAATTAGTTTGTGTGTAAGAAAAGTTATATTATGTGTTAGAAAAATACAACAGTACCTGACCCGGGATTCGAGCCTAATTTATCAGCAATCGCGCATGCAACCACCTCGACCGATGAAACAGTCACCACTATTATAAAAATATAAATTCACTACCTGTAATTGCTAATTCTTTATCACTGATTACAATTACCTATTACCTTACAGTTTATTTATTATAATAGTTGTATATTATTCAATTCACAGAAGGTTACTAGACAAAAAGCTAGGCGAGGTGAAGGTGAAGCGAATGAAGAATCACAAGCGTGCAAATGCCCATCCCGATGTCGACGTGGTCAGCATAGCCCATCACATGGAGGAGCCCGAGCACACGCAACCACCGGCTTGCGTTCTGCAGCACATACCCTGACACCATTTGATATTGGCATTTTACTTTATTATAGAACACTCATATATAGTTTCTTTACTGTATTATTTGTAACTGTAAGTATTTGGTGTCATTCGAATGTTCTAGAATCTTCTATATATATGTGATAGTAATAAAAGTTTGGTACTTTTATAACAAATAATACATATCCTACGTTCTAAAATATAATATATTTGAATTTAAACTATAATATATTTGAATTCGATGTAATATACTATTATTTTATATATTGTTTTTAGACGTGTTCCTGAAGTTGGTACGTACCTATTTGTGTTTATGTAGAAGTTATTTTATGATAATGATGATGTAAGCAATTGTTCAAGTAAACCTTTAAAATTTGCGACTGAAAGGTTGTTAAGTGGAAATTCTATAAAACCGAGTAATTTTGTATCTTGTTCCTCACTCCGCATGTAGTTTTTCATACATATGTAACATGCATATATATGTACCTATGATAAATAAAATGTATAAGTTAGGAATATTAAGATGTTATAAAAAAATCAGCAAAGAATAGGATAGCAAAATTTTCCGTCATAGAAGCCATTCGTTTTGGTCAATTATATAAGAAAAATTATAGATGTGTACATTTACAACATTTATTTTCTGTTTTTATGAGTCCCTAGTGTAAGACATTAAATATTAAATGTTATAAAATTGTGTAAAAAATGTAACCAAATATTGTTAATTTTATTTTTAGTAAACGTAATTATGTTTTCAAATATCTTGTTTCATTTTATTGTTCTGAAAGCTTTTCAACAAACCTTGTAAAAGTTGTTGATACCATTTCCATTTTGATACCATTTTTCAATTGATTATAATATTTCAAATTATTCAGACGAAACTCTTATCCTGAGGGAAGACCAGTATTCAATAGAATTAGAAAAAGAGTTGGAAATGAATGATAATGACGAAGTCTAGGTAGACAGGCGGTATAGCCTGTACCGATCCTGGACTTATTATTATGGGCCTTTACACTAGTAAAGGACCCTATATTAGTGTAAAGGGGCTTTAGTAGTCTTTTCAAAAGAACTCTGAAATTAGGATTGAATTTCCTGCCATGAGATAGGTACTTCCTAATAACGGTATCCAGTTTCCTTGGGCTATTAGTGTGCGATCATGAATATTTTTAGAGCTAAACAGCATCGTTTTGCATTGCCACTGATTTCGGACGAATGTTAGATATATAAAAACCTTTTACTCTAGTAGTAAAAGTAAAGTAAAGTTACTTTACTCTAGTAGTAAACCTCATTACGATCAACGGGAGCCCGTGAACTCTGATAAATTTGTAACTAGTCAGGCAGGCTACCACAGAACGCCATACAACAATCAAGCCGTTATATAATATAATCCAATCTACATCTATGTAGTTACATGTTTGCGAAACTTCAGTAAAGAGTTATGGTGAAATGTTACGTGACTTGAAACATAGCAAGCAATGAACAAAAAAGTCTTGTTCAGGAGGAATGCTGTCTGCACTTAACGATTGACTAGTTCTTCAAGTGCTCAGTACAAAGTGGGGCGAACTCAATATGCATATGAGCAGTTAACAATAGCATACGCAACAACGTCATTTATTTTGCACAAAACACTGCAGCCACGCGTTATCACCTTACCAAGAAAAGAATCATTTTATTAATAATCATCGACTCTTGCTTGATAAGTATAATCGGAATCAATCGTATTAGCAAACATTTGAACAGTTATTTATGCAATATCAACGAAGGCGCACGTTGACATTGTTTCTTGTAAAATAATTTGTAACCCGTTCGTTTGGACAGTGATTTTCAAATTATAACTATTGATTGTTTTGATATCTGATCTAATCGTACTTTACGTGCAATAAGCGTACATGTTGACAATGGTGATTTAAAGTTTTTTTTGTAATTTGTGCACTTTTACAATGGGGAATTCAAAATCGAAAAAGCAACAGAGGGAACCGGACAAGTTTTTCGAACGTGAAAAATGGAAAGAGCAGAAAAGAGAAGAATTGAAAAAGAAAAATGTTATTCCGAGTAACAAGCGAATCGGGATAAAGGAACAACCTCTGCCTCAAATTGCGCCCGTTCCTGCAATTGCGCCCTCGACGGCACCTGCGCACGTCAGGTCCTACGACGATGAAGCTATAGACCGAATGCGTTATCAACTTCTTAACGATTCGGATGCATTTTTGTTGAATAACATTCTCCTATCCATTCAATTTTTCGAGAATTACGAAAGGTGAGTAATTTCATTATTTCAAAACGAACTAATGTATCATTTTTTTTATTACGCTGTTGAATTCGGTCGAATTTCATAAACATTTTCATTGATTATTATTCATCATATTATTTATCATTAACGTTAATTAAACATTTTTACCCGTTAAGTATCTTTTGCAGACATATATCTCGCAATATGGATTAGATATCTGTAGGAATCATTGCAGTGACGTGCTTGCAAAACGATTTGTGTACTGAAAATAAATACGGAATACTTATTCCTTAATTACATCCAAATATAACATATAGGTACTCACTGTAAGTTAACGAAGTTATATGTAACCACTGTCCTTTTGAAATGCATACAAAGTGCAAGGTTAATTAAAATCCATAATTAATTTTTAAAGGAAAAAGATAAGGTACCAATCAAAAAGATAGCGATACCCCTAAATGCCTATCAAATACATAATGATTAAGTTAAATGAAAACCTTCATAGAGGCTCTTATGACCTTCAAATCCTATTTAAGATGTAAATTGTGTAAAGCAACAGCTATTTAAAATGTTAAATGATCAAGTATGTGTGACATTTCTCTCGAATATTCCTTTTATCCTTTTCATTGTGACCAACCTTAAGTACTGTACTTTAATATGTATAATACAGAATGCTGTATAGTATAAAAGATAATGTAGAATTTACGTGCCATAATTTTATTTACACCGCATGAAACATTCCGACCGATACACTTACGAACGGATATGATATTGAAATAAAATTATTAATCTGATAACATTTGAAGAACTAATATAATTAGATACTGTTATCGCAAGTTGCCGGCGGTGATTACTTTTGATTGAATCAATCACATATTGTACCTACCTATTCTTAAAAGCTTATTGATTGCGTCATGATATGAGCTTGATTACAATTGGTTCTGATTTTTTGCAATAATTGCCAATTTTTTTTTTTAAATTTGTTGATTTTGTAATCAAACTGTTCATCTTATGATATAATATTAATTAATAAAAGAAAAAAATCAGAAATTTGATGAGTGTATAGATACATTTAAATAATTTTTTAACAAAAACCAAAATGGAATCGTTGAGGGTTTAAAATTAGTTTTGTTCAAAAGTTCAAAAGAGATTTCCTTGCAATACTCTATTCATTTTTTGCAGAGAAACTCATCACATCAAGAATAATCCGATAAGCGAGCGCGAACACACTATGGACGCAGCTATGGTGCGGAGCCACAAGCACGTTTTCTTCGCTGACCGGTTGCAGGAATGTGTGCAGGAGCACATTTACTATCAACGCAACCGAGAACTCACTGAGCCTATTATTGCGCCCAGATTATTTATAATTTATGACAATGTCGAAGCAAGTGAACCAGGGGATACTTCAGACTATTGTGCGGTGTTAGATGCACCATTTTATAAACTGCGCATTGAAGACAGCAAAGAGCCTGGTATGTCGATCTGCTTCATTATTCATATTTTACATACATAAAATAATTTTACATTTTAGAGATCTTAACGAGTTGATTGCTTTCAGGTTACATTAAGTTAAAGAAGACGGAAGTTCTTGAAAGTACCCTATCAAAGGAGCAGAACATAAGCAACTTACCGAAATCTAGCTCTGATGATAGTCTTTACACTGATTCAGAGAAAGAATCAAATGATTCTGATGACTCGCCTTATCCGGGCAAAGGCGATGATTTTTCAAATAAAATAAAAATTAAATTACACGAATCAATTCAACGAGATCTACAACCTAATAAAGCACGATTAAGTAGAACGAGAAATGGTACTGCAAAAGAAGTAAATCCTAAAGTACAGAAACAAACTACTTTAGAAACTAATATCAAAGATAATATTCTTCATAATGGCAGTCAAGATAATCGAAACGACGATTTTGAAATCAAGTCTAGAAAGTCTATTTTAAAAAATACGCACAAGTCTAATGGTGCAACAAAAGAAAATATAAACCAAACGTTGGAAGACAAACACCAAGTTTCACTAGAAAATGTTAAAGCTGAGGATACAGAAACTTCAGGTTATAGATCAAATTCAAGTAGCCGTCATGCCGAATCGAGTGAAGCGGAATCCGATTATGGATATTCGACAATTACTGAATCTACAACGCCAAAAAAGATTGAACTCAGTCTGCAGTCGCAATTTACAAATTGCCCAGTATCTTCTGGCGTATTACCTGACGAATGTTGGACGCCAGTGGACGTGCGCGTTGTGGAATGGAGCGATGACGAAGATGAGATTAATGATACCGATTCGAAATTGTCTATATCAAGAAATCTCTATGAGACTAATTATTATCTGAGTTCTATCAATTTTATGAACAATTTTGTTGATAATTTTATAATCAATTTGGGTTCAGGTCTGGGTTTTTCACAAGATGCCGTTAATACTGCTATGACACAAGGTGCAAGTATTTATTGCAACACAGTAAAAAATGGATTAAAACTCAATTACGAAGTATTTCCTGCTCTTATAGCTGCGTGGCCTAATGCGGCAAATCAATGGATTATAAGGGAAAGAAAAATAATTCAAAATCCCCGGACTAATTTTAGTTACCAGTGGCCCACTAAATACATGGTAAATAAAGCCATCGGTTTTGGTTGCCTTTTAGTGCCGATTGGGTTCAGACCTAAACGAGGCGCAAATCCATGTCGAGAGTTGCAATGGAAAATAATATTTCCTGCAGCGGAACGCTATTTGGAAAGTTGTTTGGCACATTCTCATATGAGATGTTATCTATTTGCTTTAACATTACACAAAGCTTTTATGGAAAACGAGGTATCTAAAATAGGCATTGATGCAAGTCACATAAAGAATCATCTCTTTTGGCAGTGTGAAGACAACTATGCAAAATGGCCGGAAGATCGACTAGGAGAAACGTTAAGATTGTTTTTGAGAAGTTTTTATATTCATTTTGGACAGTCTCGGTTACCCAATTATTTTATAGATAATTGCAATGATTTTAAAAGTATACCAAAGCCTTTGCTTCTCAAGGTACAAAGACGACTAGCTGATGTTCTAGAAGCGCCTGTGATGCATTTGCTTCATGCTATCGACAAATTGAAATACACGAAGAAAGATTTTTATCCGTCTTTCAATACTCATCGACTTTACGATATTCTAACTTGCAAAAATCCGTTACGAATAATAAACCCAAACATACCTGTAGTTATTCCCAATTACAACAGCACTGACAGTGAAGACGAAACTGTTAGGAACATTTCCGATAACGCTAAAGCTTATGATAAACACTATTTATGGAAAAAAGAAAGGCAGAGGCAAATAAAAGAAAGAAGGCGGGCAAATATGTACAACAAAAAACAAAAAACATCAAATAAAGAAGACAGAGAGATTAAGCAAAATGTAAGTATGCGCAGAGTTCATCGACTATTATCGTTATTAATTACTAGCTGTGCCCGCAACTTCGTATGCGTAGATTTCGATTTCGATAAAAAGTACCCTACGTATGTTAAAACTATAACCCTTCAAAGTTTCATCAAATTCCGTCCAGTCGTTTTTGCGTGAAGGAGTAAAAGCGCTTTATATCCACGCAGGACCGCATCGCGTTCAACTGAACTAACGCGCTTCCAACCTAAGCTGAACCCTATTTAACATACTGATATGAATAGATCTGAGCTCTATTTTTCTTGGTAGGAATAGTGCAAACTTGGTACCTACAAAGTTTTTAAATATAGACATGCCATGCCAGGTACAGACAGCAATCAGTTACAGTTTTATTATATGTATAGATTAGTTTGGAAAGTCAATCCGCCTCATAACACACCTTCAAATATTTGATACCTTAGTTGTTAATACATTTTTGTATAATATTATTATAATTGTATAATAATCTTATTATTAAGTAAAAAAAAGTAAATTCACGCCTGTGAAGTTACTTTAATTATTAAGTATGTATGTGTTTATGTGAATGTATTTCACAAATATTTATATTTCTTTCACAGATCATTTTGCCTGCAAAAATGGAGTCCGAGCGTCGTCGCTTGGTACTAGAATTCTTTATACCCCACTTCATTGCAATGGCGCGTTCTAGTGAAAAGTTTGAAGCTATAAGACAGGCTGTGATTTATTTGGAACAAGCTCAAAGGCTTTGTATTATTCTACGTGATGAACCTGCCGGAGATGTGACGGCCAATGAATATCTTGATGTCATTCGTGACAAATTGGTCGACTGTAAGCGAAAATTAGCAAATCAGGGTGGTTTTAAGTTGCCAACACGAGGAGAAAGTGTAGTCGAAAGAAATGTTCACAATAAACCTATCCGGAAACATCGTCCTAAATATGAGCACATTATTAACCAAGATTCTCCAACGGAAAATTTTGGAAACGCTCCATTTTCATTTGTGGACATACATGTTGAACCAAAATCAAGGTCAGAGATCAATAAATTTGAAGACGTGGGACAAGAAGAATCAAAGTTATGAAAATAATATTTTATAAGAATATCATGAACCATCAGATTCTTTTTAATATGTATCTCTCTTATTTTCGTTGTGTTCATTATATTTAATTAATTTTTTTATAACATATTTTTATTATAGGATAGCTTTGTATCGTAATTGTGAATCTCTTATGATAACAACTGTAGGTGTATATAAATAATGATTTGATTGGTATTCGAAAAATAAAGAATTTTAGGTATATACGAGAATAAAGCAATTTAGATTTCTACATATTTTATTTTTAAAATATACTAAACGAAAATATTTAGTTGCAATATTTCATAACAGTGAATAACATATTAAAGTATGTTTAACAATTACTGAAGGCTTGAACGATGTTCAAAAATGTAACATTATTACTATTTTGTTAATAAAATACGTTTCATAACTAATCAAGGTTTTAATTATTTTGTAATGAGGGCACAAATGCCCTTCATAATTTTGGGAATTTTTTCAATTTCACTCAGTTTCTGTATATATTTACACCAATGGATTGACTCCAGCGACCATAGAGAGCAAAGCCATGCGCACGTACATGCCATATTCAGCTTGCCTAAAGTAGGCCGCACGGGGATCTGAATCAAATTCCGCAGATATTTCGTCCACTCGAGGCAACGGGTGCATAACTATCATGCGACGTCGAGCGCGCGTCATCAACTGTGGGGTCACGACCAACAAGCCTCGCATCTAAAAAAACCAAAATATGTATTTAGCTGCTGACTTATAACATTATGACACATTATCGCATAATTATTAATTGATTAATGTCCTTATTAATAAAATGCCGTACTTATTACGTTTTCGTATTGGCCTTACCTTTTCGTAATCCTCTTGGTTCATAAATCTTTCTTGCTGGATTCTCGTCATATATAAAACGTGTGTGTCAGCCAGGACATCTTCAAGTCGCTCGAATACTTTTTGTGGAATCCCCTTATATGCGATATATTCCATTATATGTTTAGGCATGCCCAGTCCTGGCGGGCTGACATATTGTAACTGTACTTGATATAAGGTTAAAAGACGAGCAAGAGAGTGAACTGTACGTCCATTTTTTAAGTCTCCCACCATTGTGATTGTAAGTCCATTTACTGTACCAATCTCTTCTCTTATAGTAAAAACATCTAGTAACGCTTGTGTTGGGTGTTCGCCAACGCCATCTCCAGCATTAATAACTGGCTTTCGACAGTGACGGGAAGCGCGCTGGAATATTTTAGAGAATGTATATATTAAACTACTGAAATACTATAAACTGGAATATTATTCAACAAGTGCTGTTTACTACTTACGGCTGCGGCGCCAGGCTCAGGATGGCGTAATACAACTACATCTGAATAACTTGCCATTACAGCTACACTATCTTCCAAAGTTTCTCCTTTCTTAGCCGATGAACTTGTTGCATCTGTGTGAATTACCGAGCCCCCTAGTCTTTGCATTGCGGCTGCAAAACTACAACTTGTCCGTGTGCTTACTTCATAAAATATTGAAGCCATAACTTTTCCCCGCAATATATCATCTAAATACCGGCCTTTGCTGACGCTTGTTTTCATGAATTGCGCTAAATTGAAAATATCATTAAGAGTATCTTTGCTAAACGAATCGACTGTTAATATACTTTTACCAAATAAGTCACTGCGCTGACGTTGTGATACGGAAACTTGTGGTGGATTATAATACGATGAGCTATCACATCGTGGCCTTGTCGTTGTCTGAGGGGGTAGTGGAGAGGTACTTCTTAGTCCTGTAATATCGTTAAAGTGGACATTAAGTTTGTTTTGTGTTTCAGGCTTGTTTGATTCAATTTGGTCTAAATCAATATCACTTATCCTAGCAATGTCTGAAGAATTATGTATGTCTAACGCTGAATTTGGCCGACTTGTTTCTTTTTCAGTCTTCTCAACATCGTACACAGGGAATATTTGTTTTTTAGCAATAGGCCAATCGCGTACATTTTGTCCAAAGCCTGGTGGTACTAAGATTTGACCCTCAACATAGGCGATTTCTCCACGCAATGTTACTCGATGAATAGCCCCACATACTTGCATTCCGGCAAAGGGTGTCCACTTTGACTTAGAAAATTCCATAGCCTCAGGAATAATCCATTCATAATCCATGTCAACTTCTACGTAAGTGTTTGGTTGCTCAGGTAAATTAAATATTTTCCTAGGGTTTCTGTGGAATTTATTAATAAGATCTTCAATGGTAAGACGTCCCTGGTGCACTGCATTTAATAGAAGAGGTAATATTGTTTCTACACCGGGAAATCCTGGCGGTGGATTCTCAGAGTTTTTCTCTTCAACAGAATGAGGAGCGTGGTCTGTTGCAAAAACGTCTATAACGTCCATATTTTTCCAAAGTTCTGCTTGATCTTCAGGACTACATAGCACAGGGCGAACTTCAGCTCTTCCTCTTCCAATATGGTCTATATTTGTGGTACTTAGGAATAAGTGATGTGGGCATACTTCACAAGTCACTTTAAGGCCCCGTTCTTTGGCTGCTTTTATAATTAAAATTTCTTCCTTTCTTGCAACGTGACATATATGTATAGGTCGATCTAAAAGCGACGACATCAGAATAACAGCTCCTGTCTTTTCACGTTCGGCATGGGCACATATGGGCATTTTCTTGGGCCAGTTTTGAAGATGTTTTTGCCATACAGTCATGTCGTCCAATTTGAGTGTTGTGAATGTTTCGTTCAAGTACATTTTTAAGGCTGCTGCTTGAGGGGCTAATTCAACGACTGTATCACAATTTGAAGTTGAAGCACCGACAAATAAAGCGTAGTCGCAACGTGCACTTACTCTAGCTAAAGTTGAAACATAATCATATGATGTGCGATCTATTAACGGAGGATTCGTATTTGGCATTGCACAAATCATTGTTATTCCACCAGCAAGAGCAGCAGCCGTACAGGACTCAAAATCTTCCTTGTAAGTTGCGCCAGGTTCTCGAACGTGAACATGAACGTCTATAAAACCAGGTAATTTGATAATGTTTCGAGATGTCATGCAATCGGTGTGAGTTTTCATTGGAGGTGCACCACCACATTGCATCATCGCCTACAAAAAATGTTAGAATTTCAGTGTTCATTACAAAAACTTACGTTTATTAAAATAAAATAAAATGGGAATTGTTATTGTTAAATGTTTCGTGAGTGTTACACATGACTGAGAATTAAAACGGCCAGAAATTAAACCCCCGAAAAACATAC
>DWDW01001256.1:0-12006 GCA_018245635.1 Mimoniades versicolor eupheme
TTCCATCGTGGGACTTAAAAGTAACTGGTGAAACGTGGGAATGTTCTACATTCCTCTGCCTACCTCTTCGGAGATTAAAGGCGTAAAATTACTTTTTTTGTCTATAATATCAGATAAAAAAATAATTATAATGGGGTAAAGTTAGTACTTGACCGGGGATTTGAACCTAAGAACTCTCGGTTGGTGGTCGCGTTCGCTACCATTCGACCGACGAGGCAGACCAAATGTACATATAAGAGATCACATAAAAATAGAATATTTTTCAAAGAAAACATACAATATCTTTATGTATTAAATGAATACAAAATACTATATTAAAGTCTAGTGAACTTATCTTTTATAAAACATTCCAGATTTGTAGGTTATACAAAGAAAAACAAAATCAATATGAATTTATTCGCATCATCACTTCCGAAGGACCACCGTTTAGTCTTCGCTTTGATGAAATCCAATCAATTTAACGTCAATTCATCTGCCCTTCAGGTGTCAAACGGATTTAGGACATCGTTCGCGAGTAGGCGAGTGAGCAGAGCGATTAGATGCTGAGGTGAGATAATGAACAGTTACGAATACTATAATATCACTTAGATCTCTATGGTTCTTAGATTATCTTTAGTAAGGCGCTTGAATAAAACTTGATATAAATAAATGGGAATTATCTGTTTTCGAAGACCAAACGTATAATTAATAATAATTAATTTTTAACTACACTTCTGTACGTTTCAATTCCTTACAATTGTACACTTAAACAATATAGATAACATTACGCGAGTAAATAATTTACTTCTAGCTTCCACAATAGAAACAGACAAATGCAGTCGATGTACTTTGTTTCTTACAATGTAGTGAAATGTATACGATATATTTTCTATTGTCCAATAGTTCGCGCCCTTGTAGTACGACAGGTTGGTAAATAAAATTGCAGTGTCACTTTGATCTCGGAACCCTTTTCCGCCGATAGATTAACAATCAACTGTTGTAGCATATTTTGACGCTTTTACCTTTGCGCTTCGAATGATCTACATTCACATTCGAAGCGCTCGACGGATTTACCTGCTCCCAACTTGTGACCGCCAAAGGTCAATATACCATTGCAACTGACAGTTGCGGAATTCGTATTCCTGAATATTCTCAGTTTTGCGACGTGTTGGTACGTACGATCGTGTACACACCAGGCTCCGTATAGAAGGCGCGAAACGTCGCAAAACACTTTAACTTAACATAACATACTCGTAACATCACGCCTGCATTGTGACAGAGGAGCGTAGTACCATCCCACGATTAACCAGTTACGTATACATATGTATTATACTTACGTCCCTCCATGGAATAGAAGGTGGGCCTATTGCTAAATTATGTATTAAAGATATTATTTTACGGCGAATTTAGTAAACTGTCACATGGTTATGTTTTTTATGTCTTCGTTTGTGCCGCTAATTCCGTACCAATCGCCGGGGTGTCCTTACATTTGAATATTTGATTTAACAAAGCGTGGGCGCGCAATGATCATTTGTCAATGGGCAAGGACGTCTAAATCGACTTCCCTGATCACTATCTATGTACATTGGGGGCAGCTATTTACTTTACGAAATGCATTTACTCGTATATAGGGAAAATAAATAATGTACTTTGTTGTTAAATCAGGTGTTGAAATTAAATTAGCAGTAAGTTTATTGAAATACTCGTAGCAAACTTCGCTTAACATATACCTAATACTAAAATATATTATATGTAATATTATACTGTGTAATGTAATATAATATACAAATATCAATTACCAAATGACATGCTATAGCATGTCTAAAATTTATGTATATAAATCAACCCCTAAAACAATGAAGCAAGGGTGAAATTCCTTTGTCAAACTAAGTGATAGCTTTACACACATATTAGAAAAAAAAAATATTTAGATACTTTAATATCTAAATAGTTCAAGCTTTACCTATACACTCCGAAAGACAATTTTGCGACGTTAGATATTCTTAATGTCATTTTATTTGCATAATACTTAGAAACGTCGTCGTTCGTAAGTGTCATATAGTAGTACCTCTAGAGAAAAATCCAACCGTCAGCGTGCATGATTGATGGGCACACATTTGACAGAATACGAATCAGTTCGGATAAGTGGGATGGGATACTTTGCTATGTTATTACTCACTGCTACTCACTAGACATGAATACAAAGGGCGAGAATAAATATATCAATGTCCACAAGTGTAAAATTTATAACCCACTTAAGGTTTGAACTGTTTGAGCAAATGCATATGTATGTATGTGTATACATGTGTGCGTAAGTAACGATTACTCATAAAATACACAAGAGCGTCTTTTAAGGTTTCATCAATACAGGTTTACCTGGCAACTGCAAGGATTCCAAAGCATATTCAACCACGCTGCTCCACTATAGAGTTGTATTATACTGTACAGTAGGTTAGTGGTTCAAAAAAGTGATTATTTATATCTTTTGTTTCTACAAACAAGGTTCTGCAATGTGGATGTTATAATTAATAATAAAAATAAATGAAATACAAAAATAATATAAAATAATTTAATGTCAAAAAATACAATTGCAAATAAATTTAAGCATTTTTTTAAATTGAATTGAAAAAATAAGCCATTTGACGTAACCAAGGCACATGTGTGATTTCAAGCATAACTTACTAAGCTGTCCAGTTGATTGAATGAAAAATTTAATATTGTGTACCCACAGAATCCTGGCGCTAACCCTATACAAATAACAGCCAGGTGTAACATGTCCGTCGGCGGATTTCATTACTCTGTCATTGCGATGTTTTAACATGTTCAACATTTAACATATTCGAACGTTCATTAATATCGTCATGCACGAACATAAATCAGAGTAAATTCAGTGTAAACAATGAGGGGATTCACTTAAGTATTTTTAGATGCACGATTTATAACCACGCCGTTGTGCTGTTCTCGTCTAATGCGTATCGCGTGTATTGTACGTGTAAAAAATACGCGAACTTCGATGACAGTTTGCTCTTGTAACGTAATATAACTTTTATTATATTGTTCTCTATGTTTAGGAGAGTTCGTCGTGAATGTGTTTTCCCTTGTGTGATGTCTGCAGTGTTTATTACCGTGTACTTTTATGGCACAACATATCCTATCGGATTTCAACAACAACGTTTTAACGCGTGCGCTTACTGTGCTTTCCTTCATAATTATACATAGTACTGGATATTTGATCTTAAAACGCACGTAATTTCGGGCGGCACCCCATCTCTCCAAAGATTGAACCCATAAGCCTTGTGGTGATGGAGGCAAATTCCATAATACTAGTGTGTCACAGCTCCACGTTTCATTACGAGGAGTAGAGGAATGTATTTTTTTATCCAATCTAAGATTAATCCAATTTTCACCAATTATATTATAGGTACGTTATATGTAATAGAGGGTAAGCCTATCATACAAGTAGCTGTCGTAGTTCTTTATTTTCCCATAACGTAATGAAATGATGTACGAAACGTGTATCAATGAGCTAACATCCAATAGGCAGATATAGGGATTACATTTAAAATGAAAGTGACGTACTCAAACCCAGATTGCCTGAGTGAGCTTTATTACAGTTCAAATAACGCAATAACGCCGCCAGCCGAGTGCGGCTAACTCGATTCCGCTGAAGATTGCAAGCTCTAACCATCAAGTCTCATTATGCGTATTACGTGCAAAATGTTGAACGGAAAATATTGTATAGCGCTGAGCGTATTAGGAAATATGCGTTCGAAAATTAAATATCGTTCAGTCTATGTTTATACAATATGCTTCGACATTTAAATTTCGAACTCAACCGCATTTTTAAATTTCGAATAAATATATTGTTTATGGTGTAGATAGTTTTAAAGCCATATTTTCATACATTTCGTTATAAAAGCATTTAATCTTTCTACTTAGCAACAGTGTTTGCATTTCAAAATGTAATGTGCCGAACGCTACAAATATGTGCTAATTTTAGCAGCCACACGCGAAATTTCAGTGTGCAGTAAAACTGTTTGAATTGGTTTACCTACATTCTCTATTGTCTACTTAGAATCTATGCCTTGTGTGTTTGTTTTTCATTTCATCATCAATATCCTTGCCTTATACGCGCAAGATTCTTCTTTCAGAATGCGAATTATAAGGCCATGGTTTGTTAAATTAAGGGTAGGCAGATTTTATTTTGTACGATTTGAAAACATTATGGACAATGTTAAGGTGTACAATTTTCAAAAAGATTCACTTTGAAGTTAACATCACATAACGCCGATATTTTCAGAAGGGGTAGGCGAAGAAGTACTTCAATATTTCACCAGTTACGTTATACTTCTCGTGTAATGTCGTTGATAGTTATATTTTTATATTGTGAAATATAAGTTACGCTAAGTCCGCAACGCCTCGCTAAGAGTGCTTTATTGGTTCGTAGATAATGCGATAACGCCGCTCGAGCATAGTTCACGGTCTCTTTATTAATTAAAACTGAGAATGCTTTATCCAGCATCACAATTTACACATTTTATTCGTGTTTTTCCGCCCTTGAACTGAGTATAGTTCAAGGGCGCTTCATATAGCCAGAGCATCACACCCGAAACTCGTTTAATCACGATGTTAGCCCTCTTTATAAACCCATTATTAGACACAGACCTCTTTTCAAAATAAGAAAGATTAAGTCCAAGACCAGCGCTGGTTGTTTCTGGACTTCTAGCATAATGCTGAGTAGGATCCATTTTGTAATGTGTGCAGTCTGCAATTGTACTATTTGTTAAAATTTTATATCTTAAAGGTTGTATGACGGGTAGGTGTACATACATATTACAAATAAAAAGTTTCTTTCTTTCTTTCTTCTTTCTTATCTACAAAGTACATCAAATACAAATCGGTATGCTTTACACGCCGTAACATTATGAAAAACATTTAGGGCGTGGATTTTCCATCATCATTTGAGCGAGTGCTATTTAATGAACTTTTGTATTAAGTAATATATGTCAGAATTGAAATCCTAAAGACTAAAATCCAAAACGTCAAACTAACGCTGCTCTCAAATGTAACATTAAGTTACATTTATTAAAAGCAATGTATATAATACACAATTTATGACTAACACTGACTCATCTCAGGACTAATTATTATAGGTAAATATATATAACTAGCATAAGCATTGTAGGTAGATTTCAGATGGTATGCGAATATATTATTATAAGGGCTACAACGAATACTTGACGTAAGATGATCCGCACATGTGATTGTTTCCTTCACATAGCGCTACAAATGTCGTTCGTTAATTAGGAAAAGTGTTGTTAATATAGAGAGGAACAGTCGGATGTCGGGCGAGTTACTCTGTTCGCTTGTTACTCGTATGTCGGTAATGAGCCGATACTGAGGCGCCATTTTGAGAACTTCAAGGCGAAGTATACGCGTTTAAAGTTTTTACTCAACGTAACCCCAACACACTTTCAAAAAATAATATTAGTATTTAAAATAAATACTATTAATAAATAATAAGATACTGCGCTATATGGGACTTATTAAGGTATGCAAAAATATATTATAAATGTATAGTAGTATGTATAGTATAGTATGTATAGTATAGTATGTATAGTAATATACAAAAATATTATATTTAATACGTCGATAGAGTTCTTAAGTTATCGCAATTGTAAATAAATTTTAGTGATGATTAATTATAATGAATATATATTTTGTAACATCTCCAAGACAGTGCATATGATCCTTCTGATGAGCTAAGGCGATAGACATAGGTTAGATAATATGATCTAGCCATTGAAAGGGAAAATGTGTATTACGGTATTATGGTGCGTATTATAGTGTGTAGATTTTGTTGTTGCTTATTATTTGTGTATTATTGCATGTATATACTTATGTTTGAAATTATTATTGTATGCACCTACCTCATGCTCTTTCCATCACCCAGGGTTGACTGGGAGAGAATGCCATTAGGCATTAAGTTCGCCCTTGTATCCCTTAGTATAAGGTGTTACAAAAGAATAAATAAATAAATGAATTTTCTTCTTAATTTTTATAATAAAGCCCGAATCGTCTGAGTTACTTTGCTCCCTTCTTATGTCTTAATTAACCAACATTGAACCGAGTTTGGAAGCTACAAAGAAAAGTTAATACAATTTTTTTTTTACTTTAAGTAACCCCAATATTTTCTCTCTTATATAAAAGTACATCGTTAGTATTTGGATAGTGGTTTCATGTTTTCGAGGTTTTAAGTAAATTTCGGAGGATATAAATCAGTAATAATAAATATATAAATGTTTTAAGTTTTAACTTTTAAGACATTTCCATACAATATGTTATGTAGGAAAAACAATTTTAAATCCTACGTTTTTTTCCATATTATTTTTCATATTATAAAAGAAATTTTTATATTAAAGAGTCATTGCAATATCTACTATCTATGTACAAACAATACTATTATTTAATCGACATATTTTTTTAATTAAAATGTCAAGACAATGCGCTCACAGCCTACTTATTTTATAGAAGGCCGAAGAAGAAGAAAGAAAGGCCTTTCTTGGTGTCTCTGGCACAGATTTAAAAAGTTTACTTTTTCCAGTACAGATTACACTAGCGTGTACATAGGTCCCTCTTTTTTGTTGCACAACTTAAATGTACCTGTGGTAAGTCATTGCTAGTTTGTGACAAAACCCATTACTCAATATTCACAGTACCTACCTGTGTGTATACAAGAGTATGTCAGCTAAAAACGCAATGTTGAACCTCAAAGTATTCAGCCACCGTTCCGAAATAAAATTCCCCAACTAGATAGTGTTCAATTCTATCGTGTGAGTTACTGTAATTTTACTATAATCCTGTAACAGCATGACATTGTTGCGGTAATTAAGAGCATTGTAAACGCAAACTGTTTGTGTAACGAGACAACGCTAGTAGTACAACGTACGTTTCAGACAACCTTTTCAATTCTTTTTGACATAAGAAAGTCTATCTTGCTTACTTTTACATCACGAAAGCGACAGAGGTTTAGGCTGGATTTAAATCAGTAAAACTCCTAAGAATTTCTCACTGTTCCCGGCCGTGTTAGGCTGAAACAGGCCCTGATTCAGTAATAGGAGAGAGATATATTTCATCCATCTTCTCTACTTTTGAGTCGCGTACAGAAACACACAGGCACCACATTGCGGTTTATTGATTCCACAGCAGAAGTTCCCTCGTCGACATGTGACATGAAGTTTGGAGGTATGCATGATAGATCTTCCTTCGATATCCAGATCACCCGTATCTCTGGCAATCCAAACTGGTACAGCGTGATAGAGTATGCTTCAAACTTTTTGTAGCTGCGAAAGGGAACTCTGCTCTGGAGCAGCATGCATATGGTAATAGCTGTGAGAATAGCAATAAATACAATAAAGCAATGTATCTAAATGAACAGAAGACCATAGCCAACTGTGCCGACATTACCATGAGCGAGTCGATATAGATTTGACCGATCTGTTATATTTTTGTCAGAACATAACAAAGGCCTCTAAGTTATGTCTGCGACAACAATTTGCACGATAACAATTTGCACGGATTGTTCCAAATGGGTTGACATTTTGAAAAGTTCACAACAATTTGACACAAACGAATTCCAATCAAAGAATCATTTCTACTTACCCTCACAATAGCAGTATATACACGCCCACGTCGCAGACTTTTGGGCGAGGCGAACTAAATGTAACCATTAATTTAAATGGAACCTTGTAAAACGGTGTCAATTAAAAAGCGCCGCGAACAAAAAGTGAAATTACACTGCCATTATCATGTATCATCCATTTATTAATTTCAATTATAGTTCACTAGGTTAATTGTAAAAGGGTACATTGAATAAACAATTCTGAGTATTAATTTACATACCTGTTATATCAATTTGTAAAATTATTATTAGTTTTACTACACGACGAATAAAGATCAGCCTTGACAAATGAATGCTTGTATACTTTATTCTACGTATACCATTAAACAAACAGAAGCGTAATTTGAACATAGACGACTCCAGCAAGAAACTTTTCTTGAGAACATTATAAGCAAAGCAAATTACAGGATTCACCCTTGTCTTCCAGACACTGCGCGTTGCGATATCGACCGAGACGCTCCCTCCGCCCTCGTCTCCAACGACTTACACCCGACGATCACTCGTCGTATAAACCATAACACATGTGAATATAAGAAGGGAACAAGGCAATCATAATGCTCAAGATGTTACAATATTTACGACTGTTATGTTAGAGTTGCAACCGATACGGAGTGATTAATCTACCTACTTACCAAGGTTTTTGTGTATATATGTTTAGCTTATTAAATAGGTAGATGGATCACTTGACCAGGCAGGCCACTTGTTGGTAAGTACAAAACGCTTATGGATGTTTGTATCAGCCGACGTGAAGCAACGCGTTGTTGACTTGAAAAGAAATAACAAATATTCAAACCTGCTCCGCCCCAGGCACAGTCTTATTAGCAATGCTAAACTTTATAAAATCAATCAATAAAGCAATCAATAGACCAGTATTTTGTGCCTCAACCACCTAGTCTGGAAGAAAAATTCGAATCCCTATATACACTTATGACTTCATAAAGATTCGTCCCACTATAAGATTAAACGTCAATCGCAATAACGGTGAAAGAAAACGTCTTTAGAAAACCTACGCATTCTCCAGAACGTTCTCTAAGGCGTGCGAAAACTGTAATCCGCATGTGGCTGATGTAATTGACGACTGTTTTCTTATTATGACAGGAGACACGCGTTTATTAACGGAAAAATAAAACATATAATGATGATGATGATAATCGCAAAATAAATACGAATTCTTCAAAGAATTAATAAACTAAAAAGAATCAAGTAAAACGGACCTGAGTTATTTTATTCTACTACTTGTATTAGTGTTTTTCCGTGTAACTGATTACAAATTAACTTTTACGGTCGTGGCCGTAAGCAATAAAAATTTTGCGTATTTGCGTGCTATACATCTATAGGGTAAACAGATTGGACGTGCGAATGTAGGGAGACTAAGCACATGTCTGTTTAGGCAGGGCTTAACAAGCGGAGACCGCTGTCGAGGACCGGAATGAGAATATTTAATATTCCTGTTCTAGACAAAATCTTCAGTGTTATTTCTAAACGACGTGTATATAACATTTTTAACTATGCCCATCA
The DNA here is from genome assembly GCA_018245635.1 of Mimoniades versicolor eupheme. Classification (NCBI taxonomy): domain Eukaryota; kingdom Metazoa; phylum Arthropoda; class Insecta; order Lepidoptera; family Hesperiidae; genus Mimoniades; species Mimoniades versicolor. The sequence continues at coordinate 9,179 of DWDW01001256.1, forward strand.
AATGTTTTACGATTAATTCTGTAAAGGTTAACAAAAGCTTTACAAACTAATGGTCATTGGAAAATTTTTGAGTTCTTATACAAATGGATTTGTATGCAAATAGTAAGCACACACACAAACATTAAACCTGTGAAGCGATTTGCGAGTGAATAACGCCATACCTGTGTGTATATAACTACTTGAAGCGCAACAGGTGTAAATAGAATTATGTAGGCAACAATGAGCCAACATACCCTCTACGAAATGAATAGGCAATGATGTAGCAGATGTTGCTAGCGCTACGAACTATGTAGATTGTAGATATTGTGTAGAGGCAACGTATTGCTACGAAGGTCGTCTAGAATAAACACTGGGACGTAACGGTATAACGTAAGCGTCAGTTTCAATATCAACGTCAGCATGTTGTGACGAAACATTGGACGTTTTGATTCATGAAACCGGTATGTTAATTTACCTAGTTTTAACGCGATCTGTAAATGTATACGCAAGCGATACGCTAAATACGCAATTTCTAAGATATACGGAGTTACCACCATCAATATGATGGTGCTACATCCGTGTAGCCTAGAATTAATCAAGTATACCAGGAAGAGACCGCTGGCTTATGGCTAGTCGTACTGTTTGGATTATTATTATATCATGATACCGTGTCCCTAACGGGCTACGCAGAGAGCGAGTCTTACACATATAATATCTTCACATCAAGTTCCTCGATGTCGTGAACTTTCATTATGTAAAAAGATAAAAAAATCTTATTATTTAAATGCAACGTATTTAAAAGACATATGCAGAATTAAGCCCAAAAAGAATCCAAGCATGAGTTAATATGATAAACTCATACTTTTTAACTTTTCTATTTGGTAAGAAAACTAATAAATTTTCCAATACTTTTCGCGACAATCGCAACTTAGTAGTAACAAGCTTTGGTGGAAACTTTTTCATCGAATCTTCAGCAATCCGAAGTCAGCAAACAGCAACTTCGGAAGTTTTAAAAGAAGATAAGCTTTTAAGACATTGCAATGGATTTTGTCAATTGGAAATTTTCTAGAACTTCTGTAATAGCCCTTCCTTAATGGATATAAGTTTCATTCTAAGATTCATTATTCATCTTTATATCCAGTATTTTAAAACAGAATCTAATCAGCGTTAAAATAGGCTTCCGAAATCCAAGAGTATTTTTATATCGTATTGATAAATAACACATACTTCATTTATCATATCGTATTGATAAATAACATACAAATTATTACAATTTATCATATCGTATTGATAAATAACATACTTCAAATATTAAATTATAATCAAATACAAGTTCCATTTGATTGCTCATCAAATAATTTGGACGTTAGGGCCATTTACTTTACGTGCATTTCAATACCGTAGTAGCACTTAGTTGGCATTAAAGAACAGCGATGTGAACATATACCTACCCTGTCACCGACAAATATATGTATGTATAATAAAAAATCTTAATACTTTCAACAAGAATAAGACCACATTTTTGTAGCATTCGCAGATTTTCTTTTGACATCTAAAACCTTACAAGAAACATTTGAGGTTATTAACCTTTCAATTTTCATGTATAAAGTATAATATTTTTATGTAGCAAGCGGATCCGATATTTAAAGCACGTGTGGGTTATAAATTTGTACATTTACTTCAAGTCTCACAAGTACGTGCGTGTCATTTTAATAATGACTCTATAGTGACGGTGATTACTTTAAAATAACATGGTATTTTACCTGCTTTAATTGTGTATATATTTTTATGGTCGCAATTAACATCAGCGGAACCATTGGCCGGCCATCGAACTAGCACAGGTGAGTTTGACAGATTTGTTTGAATACATAAAATAAACATTGTTGAAAACTGAGCTAGCAATGTTTTACTTTTACTTTGTATTGTTCGCTGTACACTTCTTTTATTGTTTATAGTATAAAAGAATTATAAAATTGTTATGATTAATATATGCCCCATTTATATCGTAGGCTACACCGATACACAAAGCCAAAAGATTTGTAACGTGGTCAAGCGACTCATATACGGTCATATGTTACCATGATTATATGTAATAAATAGAGGTTTCACGATTTCGATTTTTTGAATGTTACGATTAATATCATTGCAGCTCGTTGTACAGAAATAACTTTGAAATTACAAATGAATTATAAATAGCGATCGACATGATGAGTTCACCTATACAGATTTATAGCACGCTAGTGCATTGATTAATAATTCAGTTTAGCTGAGTGGGCGTTACCGCTCTGTGAAGTTACGCATTGTTACGCATGGTCTGACTCTTGGATATATTTATAACATTTATCTTTCTCAGTCTTCTAGAAGATCATCTTAAGTTGAATATCCTCTGTATAAAATAAGCATAGATTTTACATATAACAATAACTTTCAGAACGAGTATACTAAAACCTCTCGTCGGTACAAAGATGTATTTCATTGTTTTGTCTGGCGCTTGATTGGGCTTAACACAAAATAGACAGACGTATTTCGTTAAATACATCTGTACATATTTTGTGACGTATCTAAACTCTAGACATTTTGAATAACATATTGGTGCTTTTTTATGTTGATTTATTTATTTGATTTATTTTTATTTTTTATTTTTATTTCAATCTTATTACACAAAACACGGTGATTCCTATAAGGTGTCACACATAACAGTTTCCAGCGTGTTTTATCGACCTAGTCGATGGGTAACAATCTTTGTACAATTCAATTTAACCTAATGTCGTCGTATCTTATAAGTAACAATTAAAACGTAACTTCACGCCTGTAATCCCCGAAGTGGTAGGCAGAGGAATGTAGAACAC
>DWDW01001257.1:0-12004 GCA_018245635.1 Mimoniades versicolor eupheme
TTCTAATTTAGATTTTCTAGTAGTGGTTCGGAGTCTGGATATGTGCCCGATGCATGGCAATAGGCTCACCACCTATTACATAGTGGGACGTAAACGTAACCGGTGAAACGTGGGAATGTTCTGCATTCCTCTGCCTACCTGTTCGGGGATTACAAGCGTGAAGTTACGTTTACGTTTGTTTCTATTTACACAGATAAATTTATCTTCATTAACTGATGTATTCCTCTGGTGGCTAGGGATCCCTGCTGCTAAATGTGTTTGTAGGTTCAATTTAAATCGAGTACATTTTATTCATATCATAAACACAAATGTTTTTTGTATCTTGTTATAAAGTTATCTACATAAGTATGTATCTACGGATTATAAATTTAAGTATATTTTGTACGTAAACGTAATTGGTGACACGTAAAATTGTAATACACTCTTCTTCTTATCTCGTCGCGGATTACAGGCATGATGTTACGTTTATGTTTTTATATAGTAGACTACTTTCGTTTGTCAAGTGGCTATGAGTACTGATGGAAAGGTCTTATCTTCGATACTCGGATCGGGTACTACGAGTACCTACTGGATTTTTCTCACTTCGAAATTGTCGTTGAAATTCCTTACAGTGACTAGGTGTTTAAATTTGTGCCCGGTACACAGACTCATAGCCTTTTTAATGATGTAGTGTAAACGTAACTGGTGAAACATGGTTATGTACTGCCCTCTGCTCTTTGTTCCTGCCTCTTCGGAAATTACAGGCGTGAAGTTTAATTAAATAGATATTCAAAAAAACAATGTAATTTTTTTGTGTAACCTATAATATATTTATTTACAATCAAAAAATAAAAGACCGCAAAGCGATAGCGAATAAGTTTGTAAAAATGTTATATCTTAGAGAAATGTGAAGACAGCTCTTTGAATCTAACCGTATTCATTTGCAAGCGTATCTACATTTTCTTTCCTTTAAAAATATTTCTCGGTTCTTGTTCCCTTTTAAAACATTTACAAATCTCTTAAATATAATCTGTTTGTATTTGTGAAACGAGAAAATAAAATAAAATAACGTCTTAAATGTATTTCCCATTAAAATGGCTAGCATTTTCACATATTATTCGAGGGAAAAAAACGTTCAAGAATGTATGATATAAAATATAATAGAATAGATATCACTTATTTTTGTAATTCCTCACTAAAGGCATATCATTAGAATAGAGCCCAACTGAAAAGACCTTTGAGACCTTCACCGAATTTTGTCGAATAATTTCAGATATTACAATTAAAAATGTTATTATATACATACATATGTAATATGTACCGACAAACATTAAAATGTACCTATTTCATATCATAGCATATTCATTTTATACATGGCAATAGACTCACCACCTATTCCACAGTGGGACGTAAACGTGACTACTGATACGTGGGTTTGAACATTCCTCTGCCTACTTCTTAGGCATATCTACAGGCTTCATGTGTAACGTTTTTTTTTCATATCATTGCTGATGTTCAGCTTTCAATAGTGTCTTATAACGCCTGTCTACTCAGTTTCTGCTTTTAAATACGAACACTAAGGAATAAGCGATAAACATTAAAGCAGGACGCGAAATTTATGAAATGAGATATGAGATGAGATATACCTAGAACTCGGTGCTGCTAATAACCCCGCAATCGACCTGATGTAACCACATATTGACGATAATTCTAAGACGAACGTCATTTGCAAGAACACTGTAAGAAAATAAAAATTATATTACTACATATATACCGTCCTTAAATCGTCGAAAATCGTCCGAAATAGTTCACGCAGGGCTGTGAACAAGTCACATCTGCGTTAACAACGGTCGGCGCGTCTTTCATCCATTATCCCTCGCCGACGATGGGACCACAGAATGGACGAAAACTTGGGTTGTTAATCTTCCGATACCCACTGTCTGTAAACTATATTATTGTTTCATGGTATATTGTTCGTGTGCTTCAGTTCAGTGCTTCATTCGGTGAAAAATATTTTATGGAGTATGTCAATATAGTACGAGGAGGGCGTCAGATTTGTAATTATAGAGGTTTTGGACAGTCAGTGTTGTCTGTCTTCCCTGTAAATTGACGATGCAAAATTTACAGGAGAAATACTAAACAATAACAATAGCAAAATTTCTACTTAAAGACTCTAGTTGTGTATGTGGTGTGTAGTGCAAACGGTAAATGAATGACAAGCTAACGAAAGGAAAGATAAAAATAGCTTACACCACGCTGCGAAATACGACGGCCGTTCACTTCATTTCGCGTTCATAAAACCCTCCCTTACATATCCATTTAGTTACTGCCTCTATCAAAATCGGGTTAAGCTGGATTTTTACGATTATTTCCGCAAGCACTCCTCAAACTTTTATCGCTTCTTAAATCGACAGACTGTAATGTAATTTATCCGTCTGTAACACATCCCCGGAGATATCGCAACAGAACACAGAAGTTATGACCCTATAGTTTACCCTTTCAAAGCGTATCGGCTGGAAGTAGATATACTAGATTTAGCTTTATGCAGAGCTATACCAATGGGAAACTAAGAGGCTAGTGTTATCGAGACAGATCTCCCCTTTGGAGAATATACGACACGCTAAAAGGATGCGAAATCAGACGAGAAAAAACCATTACTGTCTGGATCCGAGGAATATTTGTCTGTCAGAAGTAATACAGGATTGTGGGATTGTGTTTTTCGTATATGTTAAATATATATTGCTCTCTTTTGTAGCAGTACGCAACTTGGTGAGATTTCAACAAATAAAGTATGGTCAGATGGCTCATTCGCGGGATATAAAAACAAATTTGCGCCCATGAAAATAAAATGGGGGCGAAAAAAGTTAAAAAGTTCCCGCGAATTCAGTAACAGAGTTGAAACGTTACGAGTTAAAATTAAAAAGTTATCAAAATGCAAATATGAAAATTTCCTTTATTATTTACGAGCTGCAAAATCCTTTCAGGCTATTTTAAAGACAGTAAAAGCATTGCAATGTTTGTGTGGCGGTATTCAATATATGCGTGTTTCATGGCTGGTTATGCAAATGCTGAACCTCTTGGGAATTTTCAGAAGTAAGAATGAATTCACCATAGCCAAAAGATATCAATCGATGTTAAATGCAATTTGGAAATGGTAGATGCTATGCACATGGTCTCTGGATATTATGTCCAGAATCATTTGAGTTCACACCACTTTAGACACTATCACTTAAGAGATGTAATTCATAGATGAAAAAATCTACAAATCTTCACTTGATAGTGGCAGACTAGACATATAGTAGAGAGTACACCTGCATCGAGCATGGAACGATACAAAAGATGTTGCTGATAAGGATATAGTTCTACCACGTATACCTGTATTGTTCTACATTTTAAACATAGTATTAAAACTTCCGCATTTGGAATACAAAAGTATTATTTACCAATCAAATTGTTATTTTAGTAGTATTTTTTATAACAACTTATAAACGTATCAAACGCACCGCTCTTACAGACGTACTTCGAAAACATTACACATTGTAAAAAGACAAAAACCATTGCACAATTTTCCAATTTCCGGTACAATCATACCACCATCGAATTACATATTGATTGAACAGAACCATTGTAATGTTATAAAAAGCACATCATTTGCTCGAGCAATTCTCTCACGACGTATTTAGAGCTCGATTATCAAAAAACAATTTCGTCGGCGACACGAGGATAGAATTCTATTCGTTTATCCCGCGAGGATGGATTCGATATCGTAAAGTGCCATTGTTTGGGTGTAATGGATATTTTATGCAATGGTATAGGCCCTTTTTGTCTCCGGTGTCTATTTCCCGACATATTAACAGTTATGTGCCCTCAATAACCTTAAGTCATGTCGCTTGTTATTGATAAAGTGACCCTCGCGATGTAAATATATCCTGTGACGGATTGTTCAATTCTATATTTCTAATGTTTAATTCGTTGTCTAATTACAAATAAGCTTCATGGCATAACTGAGTATTGAATCTAGAAACAGTGTAAGTGGCGTAATTTGATAATCAATTATACGTGGCTTTAAGAGGTGATCTTGATGAAAAAATTAGATAAAAAATAAACTGTTGTGAAAGAAACAAAATGCAACGTAACATCACATCTCTAATACTCCAAGGGCAGCTAATGGAGTGTAGTACATTCCCATGTTTAGACAGTTACGATTACGTCCCACCATGGAATAGGTGGTGAGCCTATTACCATACAGCGAGAAGAAATCTAAACTCCGAGCTACTACTAGAAATTTCAAATACAAAATCTGATTTCGAAAAATACAAGATTAATCGAGTCGTAATTCAAACAGAGGACCTCTAGATCAGATTTATCTATAACGTTAGGTTATAGATATACTATAGATAAACGTTATGTAAAACCTAAGTATATAGTAATGGTTGGTATTACCCAATAACAATATAACCCAATAACAATATAATATAAATTACTGTTGTTAAAAATTAAACCATTGAAAAACGGTGAATCCAAAGTTTAGAATTAGAGCATGCTGTTCTAGCAAACTTTAAAGTGATTATTTAGTTTTAATCTTTTAAATATTCTCGAAAATTATTCTCTTTATGATATGTTTTTTTTATTTTCAAACAATACAGATAATACAATAATTATATTACTACGCATCCAAAGTTTAACATTAATTTTTATCCCACACTCAACCCTTTCTATAATTTCGCTATTACACACGAATCTCCTCTCAAAATTGGAAAGATTAAGACCATTGTTTGCCAAGCCGGCCAACTGCTAGGTCGACCGATAATATACATGACATTAACATCATACCTAAATTCTTGCAGCAGTTGCATCTTATAAAATCAAGAGATAAATAAAGATAATATCTGCGTTAAAACGTTATTGCATCTCCACAGATTTTAAAAGATTCTTAAACAGGGTTAAATTGTTACCTAAAATTCATTATCGATTCACCATCGCGCACGGTCCTGAAAATATTTTCACATATTTTGTTTGTATTTACTAGTATCTCAAGTGACTCGTTTGGCGGTGTTTTACAGGATACATTTTGGGGACTGCAGCTCCATGATCTGATACCTGCAGCTCCTTTTTACCATGAGACGTACGTGCGTACGACAGGCTTCTATCCATTTCTGGTAGACGTCCCGCTAACCAGGACGAAGCGATATTCTTCATCGTTTTTAATTAGGACAGCCAAGGAGTGGAATCCTTTGCCTGCGTCTGTGTTTCCTGATAATTACAACATGGACCTTTTCAAATTTAATCCGAATAGGCATTTACTAGGCAAGCTTGCCACATCATAGGCTACATCGTTGCTCACCATCAGGCAAGTCTGTGGCCAAAAGCCAGCCTTTTGAGTATACCTATAACAAAAAAAAAGAAAAGTATGATATGAAATAATGAATACAAATCAGCATTTTTACCCTGAGCAGTGTTCTGCTGACATATAATACGTAATGAGTGAGTGATACGTAGCTATATTAAATGAGTGAGATATATTAAAATGTGTGTTAGTTCTCGCAAATCTCCAGTACTATTTATATCAATAATAAAGTCCTGTGTTTGCTAACATAATGTAAAGCTGTGTTTATGGTTATTGATAAAGCGTCCCTCGCAATGGAAATGTAACGTATCAGCCTTGACAGATTGTTCGGTGGGGCTTTGTCGGAGTTTCACTTTCAAACATGTTCAAATGGATTCCCAGCGCTCTTTTGTAAAGTTATCCGGCCAAAATAAAAATAATCCGCTCGTATTTCTCACATGCGCCAGTTTTTGTGTACGAAACTTTGCAATGCGTGACTACAAAGCGATTTTTTTTCACGGGACAGTTATAAGTTATGAGCGCCTGCTTCATGACACGTGATAAAAAAGCATGTTTGCATATTGTAGGCGGTATGATCTATCACAACATTGTCACGTATTCATAATGATTGCCGTAGGAATATATTCCGGCCGACGTAAGAAAGTTTCCGTAGGTAATATTTCAAAGCGCATAAAATTTATTCAATTTCACGTTTCCTTTCAGGAACTTGTGTCTCCTTTATTTAATTTAAAAAGTTTTCGCTCCTCCACGTCGCGTGGAATAATTGTTGTAATACCAACCGAACGTTATTATATTGTTTCTAGAATTTCAACGTATTAACATGTTTTAATTTTTATCGATACTTTCTACTTGTGAACGCATCGAATACTTTGAATTATAAATTTGGTCACGCTCCAGGCGAAGAGTTTATTAAAATATTTTTAATGCGATAAGATACTCTTTTACTTCTTAAAAAATAACCTGAGTAGTAAAATTTAAAACTACATTATTTAAAACTATATTGACCAGTACCACCCACAACTACGCCAAAAGTGTTAAAAAATATTTAACAAAACCTTTCTTTTGAACACCATTAAGTCAACATTTTAATTCAATAGCTCCCTGTCTCTAGTTCATAAATTCGACGAAACACCTAAAACAAACCGTAGAACGTTTGAACTAAGCAGTGGTTAGTATCAATCACTGCAGCTTAGGAACTAGTTCTCTCGTACTGAACTTTGTCCAAACTAAGTCTTGTTCGGTAGCCCACAATTCGCTGACTGGCCACCCACACAAAAGTGGTTAGTATACCTCACGGGGATTTAAAAAACGATCAGTGACGTTATAATATATTATACGAGATATCGTAATTACAATATACACGTTGTTTCATAGTGTTACTGGCGGTATTCTAAAGGGGTTATTTTTAAATACATATAATATTCTTGTTTGGACTACTTGGTTATAAATAGTCATTAATACACGATAAGTCTATTATTATTACATAATTACGTACAAGTTTATATCAGCATAGCTTAGCTAATATATTATAGCAAGAATTAATCTCATAACTAAATCAAAGAGTACGATAATATAATGAGTTACAAATTTTTCTGTATGAAGTAAAATTACATATAACTACTAGGATTACGTAGTAAACATTATTATTTCTTTAAAAACAAACATATACATATTTTTACAACAAAAACATGTGTGAACAATATCAATTACTTTTATAAAATAGATAAAATTAAATTTATAATTTGCTTTATATAAAACATCGAAGCGCTCCTATACATTAAATGATTTCATATATATGTATTATACATACGTAGATATAATTATGTGTGCAACCGTGAGATAAGATAATATATATTCAAACTGTTGAGTTAATCTAGGTTTTTAGATATTACCTCTGGAAGTAGGTAAATGGAAGCAAGAATTCTGAAGTGCACAAGCGAGGCCGACATACTCGTATATACATATGTAGGTACATGTTATTGCCATGTGAAGCCTTTGTGATACTGCCGGATTGTACCGTGAACTAGATATGAAATTTTATTATAATTATATTACAAGGCGGGTTCTTATGGGGAGCTATATATGTATATAGGAACAGAAGTAATTTATACAAATGAGGTTATGACTTCCATTAAGCCTAAATTAGGTTACAGCTTTTATTGAGACTTCGTTTTCGCCCGGGATTTGAACCCAGGATTTCTCTAGTAGCGGTCACACTCGCAACCGCTCGGCCAATGAAGTGGCCAAAACTACTAATATAACTACTACTGAGAAAAACGTAACTTCATACGTAACTTCACGCCTGTAATCCCCGAAGAGGTAAGCAGAGGTATGTAGAACACACCCACGTTTCACCAGTTATGTTTACGACCCACTACGGAATAGGTGGTGGTGAGCCTATTGCCATACACCGGGCACATATCCAGACTCCGAGCCACACCAAGAAAATTTAAATTAGAAACAATTTGTATATTATAACTACTACATTATTATGATATATTTCCAGGCCTCTTACTGTTTCCGTGGAGGACACGGAGTGCTATGCATTTCTATGCTTACAAACCTAACGACCGTGTGGGGCGGCGTGAGAATACATTCCCCTACCCCGCCTAAGCCCGCCACTGGCAGATCGCGGTATGACGCGGTCTGCATACGCACGTGCGAGAAGCGGTGCTCTGTGATCCCGAACCCGGATATCCGGCATGAAGACTACGGCCATTAACCGTCAGGCCTATGCCCAGCAGTGGGCTACAATGGGCTGATGATGAAAATACCTTACGTATTTTGGTTTTCGTCACTTATATAATTGCAATGTTAATATCTCATACCGTTAGCCCATGCAAACATAACATCGCGTCTGTATTTCTCGCAGGGATAGTTACAGGAATGTACTCGCAAGCACTCGCACTATTATCGGTTTCGCCATGCGTCCCACGGAATAAGGAGTGAGCCTATTAGTCGATAATAATACATGAATAAATATACATCACTTACAAAATAAGAATGGGGAAATAGACGAGGACGGACAGCGTAATCTAGTTCCGTATATTTTACCTATTGTAGTCAGAGACGGGAAGCAAACGAATATAATATATTTATATCGGCGTGGCTTTTGTTGAACCCGTTCAATCAGTACCAGCTACTTAAGTGATTGATTTTTAAAAGCCCGTGCCTTCGTGTACTGGTACCATTTCGCTGATAGAGATGCCACTCGACTGTGTTGGATGTATCAAGCAAATGATTTATTATAATTTTTTTGCCAGCGTGTAATATCCGGTGAGTACAGAATATCATTTAGCGTTTTGGATATTAATAACTTTTTTTTTATTACAGTGAATTATGATTGTGAAATGGTGTGCTAGCTTTGTGGTATGGAATTAGTTTCGCGCCCCAGGGACTTTGGGTTCGAATCTCGGCAGGCAATTCCTTTTATGCTTTTTACGCCACAAATGTATGAGGCTAAAGAATAGGTGAAAAGTGCTTCGATTATGACAGGGATGATTATTTGTGACAATCTGGTCTTGGGTACTTTACAACGTCCTAATATTGGAACATTCTAGAAAACCTTAATTTGAACCTACCATTACATTATTACATACCTACATATATAGGTACATATTCTTTCAAGCAAATTTAGTAGGTACCTACTATGTTTAACCATATAATATATCCATTACGAAGTAAGCAAAGAACACCAATTACCGGATCACTTTAACTTACTTTAAAGCTTTCTAAAATATCTCCCGACCATCTGCCGAAAATCTGTCCACTATATTTCGACAATACTACAAACCCTTATGCTCACAAGACCAAAATATATGCAAAAAAGTAAAAATAACTTAACGTTAATTATAAAATGTAAAAATAACTTAACGTTAGTTATAATATCTCTGTCCTTACAGACCTGTCGAGTTTGTTCTACTTACTTTCTTACTAACTTTCTTCATTTCAATATCTCAATTTCGGACCCCTTTGTCTACCCCATTAGCCAATGTTAGACCTATATGACCAAGCTAGTGATAACTTGTTAAACCAAGTGACAAAATTAATACACGTGTAATCATATGTACTCATCGAGCTAGACACATGAAAATATAAGCAACATATTAGAGGTTAAGACATATTTTGCTTCTCATAATTCCATACATAATTTCGAGTCATTTCTCTTATACATATAAGCACGAGCATTATTATATAAGGAATCCTTAAGATAATAATATCGATCGCGCTCCAAGTTCGTGGGTAAGTAGGTTGGTAGAGAAATTTTAATCATAACTCTTAGGAGCGTGCCGCCGTTACGAATTGAATAAAGATATGGAGCAAGACATTTAAATAGTTCAGCCATTAAGAGAGAGAACGCGCTAGACGTGCACTAGCGCACTTCCCATGCAAATGGCTATAGAATTTACTGCAATATTATCTGCCACGTTCAAGCCAAGTTAACAAGTTCGTTATTACAAAACAAGATGGAGTTGAATTCACGATGTGTGAATCATTATTTGGTATAATTGTGTACAATACGTATACAGTGGGAATTTTGATAGATTGTAGGTGTTGAGAGAGACCCAGAATTATCTATTAACTAAATTAGTATACAATCAGTGCTCAGTGGTTTGTTTTATTTATTAATTAGGTTACTAATATACTATACACTGTTACATTGTTATAGTTACAAGTTCAATATAGAGGTATTACTAAGCATAGTACCTACAGTTATAAGCGACGTAAAACAATATCATATCAGAAGACTCTTCATTGCATCTAAAAATTTATATCAATCCATATTTTTACCAAATCAGCAGTGGAATGTGAAACGCTAAGGATTCCCATAAAACAAACAGTTGCGCTCGTCTCACGAAACATTTGTCTTAGTGAGAATCGAACCGACGACCCAAGATTCAACGTTATATAGTAAGGTCGAAATTATTGACAACTCCAATAATCCTTTGAAATTCTTTACGTGGTTAACAATTTTCTCGTAAAACTATACACATACAAAGTAAAAACATCCAAGGTCATAGAGAAATTTAGACGTACGAAACGTGCCAACACGTTTATATTATAACCTCTGATATCACATTCAATATTTTTCGTTGGAGGAAATATAGGATTAGATATGCTACACGTAAAAGTCGCTTGTAAGCGGGCTGTCTGTTACTAGCCTTATATTTCGTATCGTGGGATATGAAACTGAAGGAAAAACTACACTATTAAATAATGTCATGCTTTTCAGTATAAGGGAATAGGCTGATGATGATATCCATACGCTACAATTCAATTTAGAATGCACACACCTTCACACCAACTCTCAATTTCTAGTTATATTCAAAAAACTTTCGTAATACAAAGGAATTTCGACATAGCTATAATATATGAATATCAAAATGGTTGCATAAAATGACACCATCACCATATGAACGCCCGTTATTTCATTCATCATAATGCGAGTTTCAAATCGTTTTTTTTTATATTTACTCTGGCAACCGAGCAGACAGGGCACCTGGTAGTAAGCGTTCGCCTATGGCATTTGCAAAATCCGAGGAGTAGCAATGACGGCTTTGAAAGAAGAAAGATGCTCTCTTTGCGCTTCTCTACAAGAACTCCATGTCATATTCAGATAAAACAAGTGTGGATTACACCTTATATTGCAAAATAAGCTGGTAAAAAAAAAAGTTCTTTCATCGTTATTTTTACGATCGAAATGAGCACGAATTGCGTGCTGGTACGCTACTTCCTCAGTATAAAATATAGCCGATAGCGGGAACGCCAATGAAAAATGTAAATACATTTTGTATTAAAATAATTTTAATATACCTATTACAGTAAAATACTAAGCGTGAACGTATTATTAATATTAATGTTACATCAGTTTAATTAAATAACAAAACATTGGTATTTAGTTAGATCTTTTTACACTCAATCGATGACCCTGATCGATGTTATATTGATACATTTCCAAAATTTTCCGTCACGGAATCCATCCGACTCTAAAAGGATATTTTTTCCGACCCTTTTATCGTTCCACTATTGACCACGCTGGCCAAATGCAGGTTGACAAACTTCACGCCCCTTTAGAGAACACACGAACAAGCTGCATCCATAAAGTGATGCCCGGCACGAATATCAATGTAACATTAAGCACACATAAGCTTATGACAATGAAAACGTTTTATGAAAGATATCGTAATTGCTGGTCATGGTTATAAGACAAAAGTACTACTATAAATATTTGAACATAAAAATATTATATTTTATTGATTTTTAATAGTTATTTTGTGACAACCATAAGATACTCGTATTTAGCAGTCAGTAGGTACTCTCTGTTTACCCAGTAAGGAATTTGGCGTGATAATAAAATAATGATAATGAGAGTAGCCAAAAGCATTTACTGCCAGTTACAGAATGAAATTTAATTAAGAGTAACAGTAATTTAATTTGTACATACTCCCCTTATAGCCTTATTAAACTGTACATTTTATGTGTTGATGTAAATTAAAATAGACAAATGAATAATGGTATTCCAATATTATTTCCTATACAAAACTGAATCAGAATGCACAAACTTATTTGAAATACAAAATTCTAATATTTATATTTATGTAGGCGACTCCAGATTTACTCTACATTTATATAAATACGTTATATTTATATTAAAAATCACATTTATATTTAAAACTC
>DWDW01001258.1:0-12003 GCA_018245635.1 Mimoniades versicolor eupheme
AGGAGATGTATCTTTTGGTGGAATTTCTCGAGTACTCAAAAAGTTTGTTTAGGAATAAATTACTAGAGAGTAGGTACACCTTTATACCTGAGGGAATATGTAAATGGAAGTTCAACAAAATTATAAATATGTGTAGTAACCACAATCAAAGACTACTTTATTATAAGACAAATCTTATAATTACGCTAATAATTTATGCTCTTATAATGATTATGATTTAATTTAAATATTTAATATAGGAACATTCGTGTGCCCCACAATTTAGCAGAATTGGTGACACAGTAATCAGTGTAACCTTATTCCGAGCTAAGATTATGATTATAATTGTACGCACGTAAGGACTGTATCCAAATCTAATTCCACTGTAATACCGAGCGTAGAACATTTCCATTAATGTACGTCAAGTAATGTACGCTCCAATGCAAATATCACATTCAGCGGGGAGCGTGGGGAAAAACAATAGGTTAGCTACAGAAAGGGTAAATAGGGGAGAGATTTATTTCGTGCGTGGAATAATTGATTGTGAATTTCTTTTTCTAACTGAGAACGGACTTTGTTTGTTACAACTATATCATAAGTAGTTACACTCGCAGTTTTTTATTATGATAAGCAGAGCACATCGGGTGTCAATTATCGCTGTTTTTACAAATCTGCGGTGCTTCTCATACATTCATACCCTCTGTCTACTGAAAATTTTCGAAACTAGCTCGCTTATGTGAAGAATGACGACTGTAACGGAAGCACGTCACTCCTGCAAGGCTAAAAGCATTGGACACTTAGATATTTGGTGTCCTCCGTCTGCGCTGATGATATAAATATAGTATAAGTAGCACTGACATTTTTTTTAAATCGGCCCCAAGGGTATTCATATTTTTTGCAAATGAAATTACTTGTTGTCTATCATCCGTCCATCCTCCAGCCTTTGGGGGTCCACTGCTGGACATAGGGCTCCCCGCATGGACGCCACTCGTCCCAGTCCTCGGCCTTTCAAATCTAGTTGTATCCCGTTGTCTCCTTCAGGTCATCAAACCACCTGGCGACCTACGCCCCTTTTACCACGTCCACACATTTTCAGCCGTCATACAACAGCTCTAATGCTACATGTTTTCACGGATGAAGATACCAAGTCTCGCCGAAGCCTAAGCCCACACCGTTTATAAATAATGTACAACGTCTTTTCCATTCGAAATGTGGAGCAACTCAAATAACGCGTGTTAATACAAATAATAAGTGGATATACAAGAAAAGTTGAAAAACAGCGGGTAAGCTGCGGAAAGGGTAAAGCCGGGTAGATTTATTTCGTGCGCGGAATAAAGGGTTGCGACCCTGAATATAAAGAGAATCGTGCGCCTCACGCGTTCATTTTACCTTGATTGCGATTTTTTTTAATTCCACATCCCGGTTGGGAAAATGTTTAAGAATCACACCGATATCGACGTAGGGCTTACACGTCGACGGACCAAGTAAGTATGAACCACTGCAAAATTGGCAATTTGTTTTTGCGTTTTTGTAATGATAATGTAATACGGTCGTTGGTTGTGTTGTTTGTAAGCGCGGTTACCAATCGAGGCCACCCGGCTTCAAATCCCGGGTCCGGGGCTATTGGATTTTTCTATTTTAGAGTTTCTAATAGTGATTCGGAGTCTTGATTTATGTTCGGTGTATGGCAATAGGCTCACCACCAATTTCATAGTGGGACGTAAATGTAACTGGTGAAACGTGGAAGAGTACTATTCTCCTCTGCCAACCTCTTCGGAGCTTACAGGCGTGTTATTACGTTGTAATGATAATTACGTTTAAAGCATTTTTCACAAAGTATTTTTTTATAAAGCAATTTGTTTTTCATAACTTCATTATTATCATCATAATATTAAACACATCAGGTAAAAGCAATTTACGCGTAATTTTAAATACGAATAACTATGTGCTCTTGTTCATAAGGACAAGTCTTTGTATAAGTGTACATATGTACCTACTATATAAATACTATGCAAGTTATCATGCCACTTTTAAAAGAAACATAATGTGGATGGGCAGAGGAGTGATGAACTGTCACCTTTTACCAGTTATGTAAGACTACTCTGGAATACACTGTGACCCTCCTGCCATACGCCGGGCACAAACTCGAAACATTACTTTGAAACTCAAATAGTAAAATTCAGTAGCATTCTAGTTCGAACCCGGAACCTCTCGCTCAGCAGTCGCGCCTCGAACCACTCGACCATCAAGGCGGTTTATATAATAAGAAATAAATAATACTTTCAAACAAATCCCCCGACGGCCTCCTACTGAATTATTCAAGTGGATGAAATCATTTACCGTTCCTGGGCACATTCATTAATCCAGCGCCATAAATTACGGTTTTCGGAGGCATCCAGGGAGCAGTGCTAACGACCCGTGGTTTGTTCCCATTATCATATCCAGAGCACTTGGCCGTAGCTCTGCTTAAGCCTCGTACAATTACTCCTTGTACCGCGTTCGTTAGCGCTAAATAATTATGTACCTACGTGGTTTATACTCTTTCGTTTTATTGTTACAGCAGATACAGTACTGTCTAGTCCAGCATGGGCCAATGAGTAAAACCCCCTTTGGGGAGGCCTGTGTCCAGCTATTTACTGACACAGACTAAAGATGATAACGGCTGAAATCAATAGAGAGCTGGTGTACTATTGCCGTCTTGGGAGCGCTTGTGTCTAGTCATAACAAAATGGAAATTAACTATGATGATGAGTGATGTGAGAATGAAGTGTTGTAGTACAGACACATCGCAAACTAGCAGAAATATTGAAGCATGCAGACATTATGGTAGTTCAGCGAGTTGGAGTAATTATAACTATACCTATGTGTTTCGTGGAATTGCAGCTCAGAAACCTTTAGACAACTTCCGATGATTGCACATAAATGACAATAACAAGGAAGATCTCATTCAGACGTGGGAGTATACTACACCCCTCTGCCTACCTCTTCGGGATTACAGACGTGATGTTACGTTTACGTTAACGTATACCTCTTTCAGCAATGATGACCATGCTAGTTCACGTTGTAAGCCGACACGTATCGACACGACACTGAAGAGGTAGACAGAGGAGTGTTTTACACTCCTACGAGGATTATAGGACATGATGTATGCATTACCAGCAAATTAGTTCCTTAACCACGATCACGATCATGGAACACGATCCATAATATTCTCTAGGGCGTGTGGTGTCTGGTAAGTCGCGCTTGGCCAGCGTGGCAGACAGTCTTTAACCCTAGTCATTCTGAAGGAGACCCGTATGAGCGATAAAGGGGTTGATGATACGTGGGAATATAAACAACCCGGGTGGGTGCCGTGTGTGTGGGTCATTTGCGTTCTCCGCTACACTACAGCCGCCCGGTCACGTGCCGGCCTCCCGCAATGAGCTCAGGTGCTCCGGCCATATCGCCTCTAATTTACCTGACAATGTTTGCTCGAATGGGTAATCTGCGGCGATCTATTTCAAATGGAACAGGCAGTGAAATCTAAAAGTTGCATACGAAAACAAATTTTATACCAAGTGGTACTATTATTATACCAGGTGGTACTATTATTATACCAGGTGGTACTATTATTATACCAAGTGGTTCTGTTATTATACCATGTGGTACTATTATTATACCAAGTGGTACTATAATTAAATCGTTACCTTTAAGGGGCACATAGAGAACACAACGTGCCAAATACATTTTCGACTCGTTTGATCTTATATGTATGCCTAATAAACTTTGTTGTACTAAAAAAGTCGGTAAAATATGGCAATTGAATAGCTTGTCCAACAAAAATATTACAGAATCTATTATTAAAAACAAATAAGAATATAAGAGGATTCCGCGCAACCGCCCTCATACGTTTGGAGCATTTGAAAAAACGTTTTATTATGAAATATTTTATTACAATTCACAGAGGCCTAACAAATATTACTCATATTTAAGGCCAGACATGCCCCGTTGGTCGTGTTTGTGGCAAGCGCGACTGCCGATCAGGAACTCCTAGGTTCAAATTCGGTCGGTCGGTTACTACTAGATTTTTCTAATTTAGATTTTGTAATAGTAGTGTGGCGCACATCACTAGCGGTGCACACTAACATCCCTACGCCCGCACCGCGTCAGGCGAACGCGGGGCAGGCTCGAGAGGCGGGGGATACATCGCCGCGACCGGAGGACTCCCGCGCCGGGCGCTCGCCAGTGACGATCACGCTTTCGCTGCTACTTCGCGCCGCTTTGTCTCGCCCCCGCGTTACAACGTCTTTGCAATAACCTTAATATTTCACTCTGCCGCGCTAACGCTGTCTTGCTATCATTTCACGTCATCACCTAACTTATTGTATCTGGCTTCTCGACAAAATAAACCACAGTACGATCCTCCCGGGCGTTTGATTTGTAAGAAACGTATCCATAGTAGCTCGGAGTATGGATACATGCCCGATGTAAGCCAATAGACTCACCACTTATTCTACAGGGACGTAAACGTAAATGTTGAACCATGGAAGTGTTACTACATTCCTCTGCCAACGTCTGCGTGGATTACAGGCGTGATGTTAAGTTACGTATGTTACACATCTTAGAAATATCATCATCATTAACTTGGCTCAGTCCACTGCTGGATAACAGCCTCCCATGAGGGGTTTTTCTTCATAATCCCTACGCTGGACATGCGGTGTGGGGGTCGCAGAGCATAACAGTTGAATGGAATAAATGTTTTTGATTTGATTATAACGGTTACAAATATACAAACTAATTTAGCCGCGGTCCGCAAGGTGCTTCACTTTACTTTTCATTTTTTATATAATAACTCCTAAAAGCTCACGCGAATAATGTTATGAATATAACAATCTATTTTATAATGATTAATACACATAATGAATCACAAAATGTTCATTCATCATCATGGACGATTTTATCGTTCCACTGTCCGACACCGATCTCCACTTAAAATGTGAAGGGTTAATGCCATAGTTAGCCATGCTGATCAAATGGTTATAAATGGTTAGCAGCCTGCAGCCGCTTTAATGACAGAACATTATGCAGAACTCTAAGGTGTAAAGGTTTCTTCACTACGCGTACTGTCACCATTGCAGCGCATTTAACGTTAAAGGCACTTCTTGTGAAGCGGTGCACTCCAGGATTAGAATCCACAACCTCCGGGATTCAGAGGTTGAATTTCAAACCACTAATTAAATGAAAACATCTTAATACTTATTAAAGCCTTTTCCTTCAAGGCCTTTTCCCTCATTAATAGGCTTATTATTATTCCGTTGAAAACCCACTTTCAACATAATCGTATAGAAACATGACTTGAGTGTATAATTGGAACATCTTTCGTTACCTACTGGATTGTTATCAAAGGGAAAGTTGTTGCGTTTTTTTCTTATTACGTACATACAAGACAGCTCTTTAATTTCGTAGATTTAGTGAAGACTGCGCCCGTAGTAAGTTTACTTTTCAGTGCGATAATACTTCTATTCTGTTATATTTTAGGCAAAGTTTTTACTTTATTTCTACTATATCAACACGCTGGGTCCCTTATTGTGTACGCAGAGAGCACCGAGTGCCCAAATTCATTATCCTTACGAACGTGATGTAATTCTTCTACAATCGGTGCTACCTGCATACACGCACGCCGGTTTCGTACAGTCTGCTTTCAACCAGTATCCAAGATTAAGCGAATTTACGTCAAGATTTAATAATGTTAGTAATTTATTTATATCTATATATACGTGTTGTGTTATAATAAGCTTCTCCCAATTAGAATTTTGTGTTAAAAGTAATCTGTTAAGGAAATGAATGTGACAGCAAGACATTACACTCGTGTTTCATAAGGCCTTACCCGTCCCGCTCCACCGCGACCTACTTTAAGTGCGATTGATATAGACTCCTTGGTACTCCTACACGGCCGTTGTGAACTCTAATGTTATGAATTCTTAATAGATTCGCTTGACACATTGGTCATAATATCAATACGGCGCAGGAGTCCGGTTTGGTTCCCGTCGAGGCAATAATTTACATGAAAAGTTAATTGAATTCTAATCGTTAACGAATTTAACTCTGTATCTGTTTTCTCATACACGGATTTCTAATGGGGTTGGAATGTGCAGCGTTTTTATTTTTAAAACGAATGTTTTCCGTTGTAAAGAAAAACACCTCTATTTATGCAATAGTCATATTTTGTGTCTTTTGTAATTACTTATAACTGCGTAGTGTTTTCCATCAATATGGTAACAAAGGTTGTTATAATATTGTTCCAAATGCTCCCTGAACAAACACGCAATTCGGGTATACGGCGCCCGTCGCTCGAACGAACCGCGATATAGGAAATATTTTCAATACCCTGTGTTTACGTAAATGGGTATGTATAAAACACATACAACACGACGAGGGATAAGATGGTTTTGTAAAAGACTTCGATGCAGAATAATTTTCTTTTGTGTATCATATTTTTTGTTCGAGACGACGATAAGTATATTGTTGTTTCGCGGTATGCGGAAAAGAAACTCAATACACATATGGTAAAATGATGAAATTGATGATTTGCTGGATAATGTGATTGACCACTTTTGCCTTTAAGCAAAAATATATTGTACCTACTGTAATAAATCCGTTTCGATTCTTTTCATGACAAAGGTTTCTTTCGGTCTCTAAACAAAGATTTGTGGCACCAGAGCTAGAATTACTGATATGATATTATTTCGTTGACTGACTGCTCGTTGATCGAATAGTTACGAGCGCGACTGCCGATCTTATATGTTCTGGGTTCAGATCCTGAGGTGGGTACTATTGGGATTTTCTAACCTGAATATATAGTAAATTTTTTTATTATTGGCCAGGAGTCTGATGTATGGCAATGGGCTCACCCCCTAATCCATAGAGAGATGTAAACGTAACTGGAGAAACATGGGGGTGTAAAGTGTAGTAAACTCCTCTGCCTATCTCTTCGGGGATTACAGGCCTGATGTTATTACGTTACGGAGAAATTCATTTGTATTAACACGTACAGTTTATTCCTCATTACTATAGCAAAGACTTTGTCTAGTTTGTGACTATTTGGGGGCAGCAGAATAATTCTCTGTTTATATTTTTGTGTCTTATCCGACCATTCCTATGGTATTTGCTAAGTTCTACGGGGTTTGGAGAAAGTGAATTTGTCACCTTTCATTAAATACCTTTCAATTTACATTAAGTGCCAACTTTAAACCGACAATTAAAAGTTCAGTGAAATGCACACCATCACACAGCCATCATTCACTATCCATTGTACATCACAAAAATATCTTCCACGACAAGCGTCATAAACAATATCAACTTTAAAATACTATTATGTAGTTCAGAAATCTAAAGTTTTCATATCATCTCCAGAAACAATAAGGCTGGATTAAAAAAAAACATGGGTCTGGCTAGACCGTGTCGTTCTGTCGAGGCAATAATCCGATCCTTGTTATTGATCCAAAAACATTATTAACGAACAATTTTGGGATGATTTGTACAACTGTTTACAACAGCTTTTGAAAGCTTAACTTGTAAAAGTTAGACAGGAGTATTTCTTTAACGTAAATGATAACTAACTAAATATTGTAGAACATTCACATGATTATTTCTAAAACGGGTATAAATACACCACCCAAAGCAGATACCGCAAGGTAATATTTCAAGGTCTAGTTTCATAATATATATTGCAGAAACACGACAGAAGCGACTTTAATGAAGGTGGAGGGTGTACAGATAGTTAATATCTGGAGACAAAGACATGAGTTATTGCCGCGGCTCTGCGACCAGCAAATTGGATCGGCCGCCGACAATTTGACGGCAATTTGCCGTTATTACGACCACGTCTTGTGTCGCACTCAATGCTACAACTGTGCCGAGACTATGGTGCGTGGGTGAGCGGGTTTTAAAATTAATAATGAAAAGTATGAAAAACGTGATGAATGTAAAAGTCTGTGAGTAGCCAACCGCTTTATTCATATTCTGTTTCATATAATTGTTTTTTTTATGTTGAAGAACATTGGTGGTGTTGGTTGCAAGTGCGATTCCCGATCGGGAGGTACTACTACTAAATTTTCTTCTAATTTAGATTTTCTAGTAACGGCTCGCAGTCTGGATATATATCCGGTGTATGGCAATTGGCTCTGCACCTATTCCATAGTGGGACGTAAACGTAACTAGTGAAACGTGGAAGTGTTCTACATTCCTCTGCCTATCTCTTCGCGGATTACAGGCGTGATTTTACATTGAGGAATGAAATACGTAGGTACACGAGAATATTTTATTTAGGTATATAAACCTAACAGGTTTTTCAACACCATTATCAACACATAACTGATACACATACAGACATATTGGATCCATACTTCGATAAAAATTTATTATAAATGTGTCACGTTTAACAGTTTACATAACAATGTACTGTAATCAGATAATTCTCTTTAATGAAAGCGTATAAAGAACGTTAACGATTCAGTCTGTGTCGGAATTTATGAAGAAATAATTTAAAATATTTTCGAACATCCATTATGCTGTTCCGTGAGTTAACGGTCACTATACAAGATAATACGCCACCGAAATAGCGCAATGCGGAAAAGCATTCAACACGATTAACATTAAAAGCTCTAGACTTTTCAAACAAAATTGTTGATAATTGAAATCCATCAGAATACTGATAGACTTTAGAGAGACAGCATGTATAATTTCTTTTTTAGTCGACGTTATTTGACTCGCAGCCTTTTGTCACTACGCGCGCACTCCAAGCTGCCGGACATTACTGATACTAACAGCTATCGCCTCACCGAAGCGTTGTTTTTATACGTCTCGCTATTAGTGTCATAACTTGCTTGAGGCATCCCTATCCTCTGTAACAGCTGATCGTAAAATACGGCCGCTGTTGGGACATTAGCACGCTCGTAGTTGTAAGCTATGGGTACTATCGTATTAATATTTATTACTTATGAGCGTGTGATCGGGATGTCCCAAGGCTGCAGGTAAGACCTGGAAGTCGAGCTGCAAGGAGCTGCATGTGGAGGACAGAACGCGATTCACTTATTAGGTGAGGTGATATCCAACATTGAACTGAAATAGGTTGATGATATCGCTGATAATAAGGACCACGACGACGACGACGATGTTGATTTGATAATGATGATGTTGATTCATTACTTACAGTAAGTAGATATTCACTCTACGTCTTGCCACAAAAACGTAGAATGGCTACTGTTATACGATTCTGAAACACTGCCTTGCGATAGTCAGATTTGTTACTATTTCTTAACACTGGATCAGATTATCTTGTGTGTGTGATTAAGTTATGTAGAATTTTGTGCTGGTTCATCGGAAGTGAAGTTACGTTCTTTTAATACTTTTTGCAGAGCAAATGTTCAGATAAATAAGGCGACAATATACCAACGTATCTGATCATAAAGTATTTTCAATATTCCACTCTCTCAATACTTACTTAGTCAATAGTCTTCTCCCGCCGATAATATTAATAATCTGCTTAAAGTGAATCTGCATCGAATAAATATACAAAAACTCTTTTTTTTTACTTTTAATTTATTCTCAAATAAGAAAGTTTATAAATTAATAAACGTAGCAGCTTTTCATCCTTTGGAAATTGAAGCTTATAAAGTAATAAATACTTAATATCTTAGTAACATGAATATTAAAAGAATATTATTATTTATTAGTAATAAAGGAATATAGTACCTATCAGATAAATAAATGTAGAAATACATATATAAAATTGATGCCCAGATATAAGAGAAAACAAAAATCAAGACACTGTACGAAGTATTAACCGCTATTATGTCACGCAGCGCGTATAAACGTCTCTTCGAGCGTCGAAAAACACAACATCGAAACAAACGCCACATTCATACGATCCGAAGCCTTCAGAGCCGTCGAGAGCGAATTAACATTTCAATTCGATGTCGTGAAGTCAACAAAAACCAGGCACAATCCAGTGTCACATTGCGAACTGCTGAACATAAAGAGAAACCAACCTTACTCTCAATATAATTATATTCCACATTAAATTCTTTTTAATATCATACATTGTTATTAAGACTGTGCCTATATTAAAATTTGATAATTAGTATTTAATTTGTCCGGTCTGGAGTATGATTAGCCGTATGTGTTTTTGAGCAAGGGTCCAGCGCTCTGATATTAAGACGCTTGCATTCATTATAAGAGGGTAAAACAGATTTTTTGATAGCAAGCGCGATCCATTGCGAAGAAGATAATAGTAGAATGAATTGTTAATTGATGGTTACCATACTTATTGAAGGTATTACAAGAATATCTACATGTTTTGCTAAATAAATTGCTTGGACCAAAACCCCTCACTTGTCTAGACATAACTGTCTCCTAATGTTCTGACCCTTGCTTGTGCTGCACTTAACTTAAGCTCCTATTGTGCTCATTATCTGCTATAATAGCGATAACATCGTTAAATTGTATTATGTCTGCTTGTTTTGTTGGTTTTTGCATAGCATGCAATAAAGTGTATTATTATCATTATTACCATTATACGATTTCATTAACCTGGCAGTAAATTCAGAAATAAATGTGTCTTAACCATCCAACACTGAGAGAGATAAAGTACAAGAAATGAGTAAATATAAGTTTACGTCGGTCTGAGGATATCATTCGTCAGCCGCTGAAAGTACAGCGAGTCGTTTGAGCTGAATAACCAAAAAACGAGTGGAAAAGCCTGTACTGGCTTGTGTCAACAATTTATATTTCATTGTGTTGGAATCGAGTCAGAGTAGCGCTCGATCGTCTTATAAGCGGCAAATCTGACATATTGTGGGATCTTCTTGCTCTCTTTCGCCCCGACTGTGGCTTATTTAAAACAACGGATTTAAGGATTTGGAGCTTTCTCGGAATATTTCAGTGAAATTCTGGGAACGGTATCGCTGTTTGGGAGTTTTATTGTGTTCGTATCAATTGGGAATAATCTTATGTAAGCGTCACTATCAAGAAGTCGCAGTATCATAAAGAATATTCACGGTACTTATATAAATATTGAATATCTTGAACTGAAAATCTATGAATAACAAATTTAATACTTAAAAGTTTACGTATAAATAAAGTTGCAGTGTCTGTCAGTGACATCATACTCGTAACAAATACAAATCATATACGTATTTAAATCATGTTCTGTGACATGAAATGTATTATGTTTTTAATAAAGTTGGTAACTGCATTGCAATTTATTTCAGATAAAAAATTGTAGTTATACATGCTACATACTCTACATTATCAAACAATAAAGGCGGACAAAAACACATTTCAGAAATACATAGGTATTGATAAAATAATAATAAAGAAAAATATCTATGGAATAGAAGTTGATACTTTTAGAACTGTTCAACGCGACGATGATAATTGAAGGGTTAATACGTACCGTTTATTATTCTGTCATCTTTTTAATATGAACTAAAGCCAAAAGCGGCTACATTGTCAATATAAGGAAGAACGAGGCTAGTAGGTAACGAACAAAAAGTTCAACCCCGGCTCCATTCGGCCACGGAAAGATGTTTCGATATGTCCAATCACAAAACAATCGAGGTCAATACAACGGTCCGTAGGAACAATTCGGCGGAGGAACGAACGTGAGTTTTATTTTGGAAATTACTAATCGGTAGGTACATATACGGGGCGAGCGGAACAAAGCGACGCGATGCGCCCGCAAATGGAATTGAAATGTCGTTGTGGACCGTGAGCGGCGGGACAACGGAATGTATAGCCTTCAATTTATTATTTCCGATACTTTTCATATTTAAAAATCTGAAACTATCATTGATATAGTTATGTGAATTATATGGACGTGTTATTATTACGTCTTATATTGTATATCTTATATTGTGAATATACATATGTATATGCACAATATAAGATATACAATATATACTTACATTAGGTTCGATTCCCGGGTCGGACACTACTAAAAATTTTCTAATTTAGATTTTCTAGTAGTGGCTCGAAGTCTGGATA
>DWDW01001259.1:0-11999 GCA_018245635.1 Mimoniades versicolor eupheme
GATACAACGATACAAGAAGTTGTAATCGTCATAATATGCACACGTTCCCACGCGGTGGCGGATTTATGTTTTTGAAAGCTAATAAAATTAAAATATATATTCTTATCACTTTATTGACTTGTTTAATAAATACAGGAATTACGCGGATTTTACTTTTTTTAAATAATATCATCCAAATGCTGATCATTTCGACGCACACACTACTGGAAACGATCACGTGCTGCAAAAGGCTCGGTTGAATTTGCCGAATTTCATTGCGGATATTTATTTGCGGTAAACCGGTTTATAAATAATTCATTAATCTATTATTTCTATCACCTTTAAGTGGAATATCTTTAGGGGGAATGAATTTATGTAGGTACATTCCCACTTTTTTAAAGATTTTGGTATTTATTTAAGGTTTATTAAATGCTTCGCTGACCAACTGCATGATAGTAGGTATATTAAACACATTTTAGACGACATTGTGGAGACTTCTGCGATGTCTTATGTTTATGTTTTATGTTTATGTGTTATGTTTATGTCTTATGTTTGCTCATTATGTTTTTTGTGTGTTACAGCGAGTTATATTCAACTTTAAAAACACTTATTTATAAAGGCGAACGTTTGAACGGGGATTTGAACTAAATATGCTCTAGAAGAAAGCTGGCACGTAAACTACTAAGCTATCAAAGCTTTGTGCACTACTTTTGTGTGTCGAACTTCTTATAATGAAAAGAGTGAATTCACAGAGCAAAGTTAAAGGCAATCAATCATGAGAATAGACTTTTAGGTCTTTGAGGGTCTAGGTCTAACAATAATGGATCATAAAAGTTGGGAAAAAATTTACAATCTAACAATAGATGTGTAACCTTCGTTGCTGAGGTAATTAAATAATCGAGTACGTCGATTTAGGGCGAACACTCCGAACAAACCCAATTACATCGCAGCACAATGCAAAATACACCTTAAGTCGAACAACAAAACACTTAAATTTATTCAACATCGATCACACTATACGGTAGCGCGCAAAAAAACCGGGCAAACAAACAGTCGTAACTAACATTTCATGAACATTCGAATTTGAGTTTTAAACTGGAAGGATAAGTCACAATTTGCTTTGTATCGGTCAATTATGTTCATACACCGCTGAGCATGTGTGTCAGGTAAAATTAAGTATGCCAATATCATAAGTATTCGCGCTTGATCGCGCCCAGCCTTCGTTGAAAATAACCGTTTTCCTACGATTTTGCTGTTTTACACGGACGCCCATTTCTATTTCTGTCAAGGCCTTGTGTTTGAGGCACGGTTTTAACTTAAAAGTTCTAAATGAACTTTACATTCTTAAAACTTGACAGCCTGGTTCGTGGAGCGCTTTCAAGCGAGATAGCCGATTGAGAGGTTTTGAGTTTAAGTTCCGAGTCGGGTATTAATGCATTTTGCTAATTTAAATTTTCTAATAGACATTTCTAGTAGTGGCTCGGACTCTGAATTTGTGCCTTCTGTGGGGTTCACCCCTAAATAGTGCGATTTAGCTGGTGAAACATGGGATAGCACTAGGCTCTTCTGCCTGTCTCGTCGGGGATTACAACCGTGATACTACGTTTTCAGTATAAAATAAAAATTATGTAGATACGTGTGGTCGTACAATAACTCTATAAAATACTTAAAGTTAAAATGAGACACGGCATTTAATATCTTTGAAATACAAATATCTACACTATTTAATAATATGTACATGTATGTACTTGGTATGATCTTATGAATAATAAAATTTAATATGAGTAACATTAATACATGTTAAAAATAAACTAATTACCAAAAAAAAACCATATTCTACTTATATTTGAAATAAAATAATATTCGATAAATAAAAAATGCCTCATATAACTTTGGTCACAAAGCCTCACGTACCTACACAACTCATATACACATACCTATTGCCATGGTGCGGAGACAATTATGTGAACCCCCAAGGCCGTTCCCGAAACCTAACTACATAATTCTAACCGCTATCCAGCGTGTTATCATTAGCACAGCATAGTGCATATCAAACAATGTGGCAAGAAATTTTAAAAATGGAAATTAAAGAACAAAACCGAATACCGCAGCTTAAATAAGAAAGCATACATAAAAATCGAAAAAATGAATGGTATAAAAATGGAATCGATTTAAAAGAAAGAAAAAGGGTTAACCCTGCGAACGCTGGGGCTGTACAGATGACCCATGTCACAATTGCACAATTGTTGACATAACAGTTGTGATTACCGTAAATGATTGCAATTGTGCACAAATTGCTGGCGGTGCTTGATTACTGGGTAACCGGTGGGCGATCTCCGTTATTACGGCGTATTCGTTGGATATTTATGCTAATAGACATATTGCATCTATAGTGGTCTCCTGCATACATTACGCATTTATATTCTGCTGCTTTTTAGCAAAAGAAATGACAAGTTTTCCTTTGTTAATAGATATGTGTGGAGATATTTTAATGCTAATGTAACCTAGAAATTGTCCTTTTTTAACCGACTTCAAAAAGGAGGAGGTACTCAATTCGTCTGTATTATTTTTATGTTTTTTTACCTCAGAACTTTGAACTAGGTTATGAAAATCGTGATCACCGAACCTCTTTATCGTTCCCTGTTGAAAAAGCGTCGTATTTTAGAATGAGAGGAGTATTGAAATATATCTATTCGTTTCATTTACGCTCTATATTTGTATAAAAATAGTGTTAATGGTTTGAACATATGTATATGATTCAGAGGAAACGTATTATGTTTACGCATTGGAATATCGATAGGAAATTTTGCACCAAAGTATCATTTACTAGTAGGAAAAAGAAACTATTTTTCTTCGAAATAAATGATAAATTATTTAAGATTATAAGTAGATTTAGACCATGTCAGCTTGTATTATAAACATACGTAATTTGCTAAAATTTTCTTGTATGTTATACTGTTGGTGGTTCTTGAATAAACAAATAATTACCGCGATATTCTTAGGTTTCATCCCATTAAATAAATTTAAACCACCCCAGCATTAACAAGTGCACTTATATTAAATAATCCTGCAATGCACAATAGACACACGCCGTCCACAGGGGGTCCATTGTACCCATTGACGTGCGACAGGTCACGGAACAGGTAGAGACATCAGACCCCTATTGCAGTATTAACTCCTGTCAAAACACAAAGCGGAGTTCTTTTGTACCCCGACAGCAATACGAGGGTTGAACCGAACCGATGGGGCATTGCAAATGGGTATCGTTTCAGGGCATGAAAATCTGATTATCTAGAGGTATTTATGCGGTATTTAATGTTATTGATGGGTAATAATTATTTTGAGTGCAGCATTCGGGCACAATATGTTTGGCTACTGTCCTTATATGTTTTCTGTCTATAAAGATTTATCGGTTTGTTATTGTAATATAATACAGTATGAAATATTTGCTTTAATAATATATCGTATTTGTTTTTTTTTTATTACGATAAGACAATCTGTATGTAAAGAAAAAAGACTCTATTTTTGGTGGTAAAATGTTATTGTCTTTGATATACGTACGTACTATGGAATAATGGAACCATTAATTTATAACAATCAGTATTCGGTTATTAATTAAATGCAATTAAAATATAATTCTGTCAATGTAAAACAAATCTGAACTTGCTGTTAACAGTAACATTAATTAAATAAAACATAATCTAATATTACCATAAAACAAGTACTTCTGACTATATTCAACATTATGCCGACAATACTAACAATGAGCAATGAACATTGGTATTGAACTTGAGGTATGGCCCGAGGCGCTGCTGTCAAAACACTAGTTTTAAATTTAAATAATAGACATACATATGTAGTGATTTGGCTTACGACGTGTCATTATGGAACATGCGCCGGGAGCGT
The DNA here is from genome assembly GCA_018245635.1 of Mimoniades versicolor eupheme. Taxonomy (NCBI): domain Eukaryota; kingdom Metazoa; phylum Arthropoda; class Insecta; order Lepidoptera; family Hesperiidae; genus Mimoniades; species Mimoniades versicolor. Next base: position 3,886 of record DWDW01001259.1, read on the forward strand.
TCTTAATATACTTTTAATAGCGAATGTAACGATCCCGGTGAGGTGGCTTCTCGAAATCTTTATTGACTTTTTATTCTTGTGTATATCTAGCGCACATTAAACACGAACGAGACGAAATATCTAAACGAGAGAGATGTTTGACAGGTAGTGTTATATTACGAACTATGAGTTTGGTCATAACTTCGTTACAAATAACAATATTGTCTAAAACGAATATAGATAAATGTTACATGTCATATGCCGAAAGATTTCTTTCATATAGCATAAATCAGATAGCTTGTTACTAAATTCACCTATAAAATGGAAGAAGTTTTCTATAATTTTCGTTATAGTAGATAAAGTGTGTAAATTCGCACTTAACATTGCAGTCTATAGCCTTAACCCTTCTCATTTTGCAGGGACACCTACATATTTCCAACGGCATAAAAAAAGAGTTGATGATGATTATGTAATGTCATTAATAATAGTACCTCAAGACACCTATCTACACGACCTCTTGAGTAAATTGTCACAGATCCCGTTCTTTAGTGACTAGGCAAATAAATTAATAAATAGTAAATAAACTACGTCCATAACATTGTTAAAACGTAGTTATATATAAATAAATATTAAAACTGTGACGCAAATGTCAAAAATAAATTAACTTCTTGATAAAAACGTACACATATTTAAATTCGAATAATGTAATTTAATAATTGAGATATGTTTATTATAATAATTATATGACCATGTTGAATAATTTTTGATATTTACTGGGTTATTATTTTTCACCTAATAGGTTCAGCATGCACTATTTAGTACAGCAAAATAATATTCCAGTAGAATAGGCAGAGTACAACGACATTCACGGGAAAACACCACTAAATCCTCCAATTTCTCAACCAACCCCAATCCCTTATCGATTACAGGTAACCATTGTCCCGCTGACAGCGGGTCGGCGCGACCGCACGAGCGTATCTAACGCGCTTTAAGCACCGCACGCAGTCCGAGGGTTAACATTAATCGCTTGCGATTTCGGTGTCTATCCCTTAATCACTTGGAAATGTTTGGGGTACTTTTGGAATTAGGGAATTTATTTTTGGGTGTTACTAAAATTATAGCTTAGTAACAAATAAATGTTTATTGTACATATTATTCTGTATATATAATTAGTACTCATTACAAATACAACATATGATTATACATATTTTGATACAAAAAAAAACGCCCGATTATTGAGTAGGTGTTATTATGATTTTTTGCTGCAAAGCAACCAAACGCTTTTTGCTGCAAAGCAACCAAACGCGGCAAACGCCCAATTGTTGAGTAGGTGATATTATGATTTTTTGCTGCAATGCAGCAAGTCCGCTTTTTTTACGCTGTATACAGTGTGTTTATCGAATGGTGCTTCAACAAATCATACAACGATTTTATTTATTACAGAGACATTTTTATTTAACACAACGTAGAAATAAGTACCTACGTCAAGTAGGTAAGGATGTTGTACTCTATCATCTCAGCTTACCACATTAAGGCCCTGGGTTGACGGTATACGTAATAATAATAGTAATGTAACATTTGTTAAGTGACAAGCATCAAACTCAATAGACAGGCCTCCTTCATCAGACAATCAACACATTAAAGTTTCATTAGCAAGACCAAAGTTTCTATTAATATTTTCTCTCGTCATTGTGATACATTACAATTCATTCATTACTTTCTTGTCGGCTTGTGTCGTAAAAATTCAACAATGAAAAAATGATATACATTTGCAAATACAATACCGGACGATAGGTGTCGAGTCCGTTTATATACATTGAGATGTTCGACAAAAGTTGCGTTAAAAAAGTCACTTGTAGACATAAATTCATTAATCTACTAACTTCATTAAACATACTAAAATTTTCAAGGCGTTGATTCACAGCTTTGGTTCCAGTAGTGGCTCGGAGTCCAGACTCCGGGCACATATCCAGATATGTGCCCGGTGTGTGGTAATAGGCTCACCACCTATGCCATAGTGGGACGTAAAAATAACTGGTCAAACTTGGGAGTGTTCTACATACCTCTGCCTACCTCTTCGGGGATTACAGGCGTTATGTGACGTTTAAGTTATCGAGAATATTGAGACGACTTTTCAAAACGTTTAACTTCGCAGTTACAGGAAATTATATTTAATATAAAACTATAAGACATCCACCCTTTTTAACCTAACTAAAAGTGAATAAGAAAGACAAAGTAAAGAAAAAATCGTATGTAATGATTGAGGTGCAATCTAGGATATTTTCGCGGTTTCTGTATTCAAGTTTCAACAGAAATAAAAGCTGAAATATATTTGTCGTACTTTTAGAACACAATAAAGGCACTGTCAAGGAAAATAAACATTTGGACTACGTGTAGAATAACGTTGCTTATGGCGCATCCAAAAATGTATTCATTTGAACAGCCACTCAGCGATTTAACGTGTAAAAGTCGTACCATATAGTATACGTTAACGCCACTATATAAATGCACCTATTTGTATATTATATAAAAACGAAAACAGCTAATTGGTCTTACTTCTATCTCATCAGCCGTTTTTGCCAGCTGAATGTTCTGCGGATCACTTAAAATACAAAATGTTTAATCATTGTTCTTGTCCAATGGTCGTAGGCAAAAAAAACTCACGATTGTATTGTAAAATCCGCTATTTTTTCCGTCCTTGTCCCAATTTTCAATACACGCTGTGTGGGAACACTACGCTTGGAGTTTTAATTAGATAATTCACATAATTGGCCGATGATTTTTACGGTTGCCGGTACGATATTAACTTATTATTTTTCGTCTTGCTATTGGTTTTCAGTGGATATGAAATATTCATTGCAGTTTTATAACTTTTATTGTACTTGTAACGTTTCTGATAATTCGTGATTATCATACGTGCACAATGATAAAGTGATTTCTATGTTAATTGATTTTCGAAAAAAAAAACACTTTTACGACCGACGCTAATGGAACCGGTGTTAAAATGTTGCATGCACAAACTTTTTTTTGATGGAATACGTGTTGTGGAGCAAATCCGGATAAGTGGTAAAATTTTAGTGTTGCCATTTCTACGCTTGTAGAAATCGTTAATAATTTAAAATAGTATCATTAGAAAGTAATGTGGGTTGTTACGTTACGGTTTTACAGGTGTAAAACCTAAAACAGAATGAAAGGACTATGTATACAATAGAGATAAATGTAATGATTTTTTAGCACTCTGGAGATGTAAACCTAACTGGTGGAAGGTGAAAATGTATTACACTCTTTTACCTAAATTTACATCGTGATGTTACATTTTTCTTTTCCATGTTTTTAATAGCATTTATATGAATCCGAAAAATAAATGACTGTTATCAAAACGTATTTACATCAAAAACAGTCTCAACTCCAAAAGGAACCAGCTAGCTTTTCATAAATATTCTACAAGTCCAGCCGTGTAGAAATATATTTTTAGTTATGGTAATACTATTACGATCAGGTAAAAACATCGCACGCGCTGGTAACCCCAGACTGTATTATTTACTAATTAGCTTCATATTGGATGCACTAAAAAAACAATAATAATAAGCGTATAATTATAGACCTACCTTCACACCTTTCCTAGTTTATTTTATTTTGCAAAAACTTTCCTAGTTTATTTTATTTTGCAAAAACTGTTCGGTAAAATGAGATATGGTCTTTTGTATTATCAGGTTACTGTACTATTTATTCAGACGACATTATCAACTGAATTCCTTATACCTAAACAAAAAACATGTTGTAATTTTGTTCGACAGTTAACTATTATTATTTCTACATATTAAAATTAAATTTATGCTCAGACAGAAAATTATGCTTAGTAAATACATATAATCGTACTCATCATATACATACTCGTATGTACATGGTTGAAGTGAGTAGGAATCGAATTAATCATGCTTGGCTCAGTGGTCAGAGCCACAACAATATTCAGTAACATTATTCAAATAATAATCAGGGCTCTCCAGAAATATCTGCAATATTACTTCGTTTGAGATAATTTTACCTAATAGTAATATCCTTCTTGCCTTGATTATTTTGTTAGCGTGAAAATATTACCTACTTTTATTATGGTAAATTAACATTGATCTTATATTTTATTATCTTAATCAGAGCTGAAACTATTTCTAGATTCAATATGATTTAAAATTACTAGAGTCGTTCAACTGCGAAGCGTTAACAGACAGACGACAATAATTTGGGGTATGTTAGTATAGACACTAATTGTGTCGTATTAATTCAACAAAAACATGTGCCTATTGTGTTCTCTTGACAACTTTTTATGTGCATGTAATATCGAATATAGAATGGAATTTGTTTAGTTATGTATGATTGTACTTATTAAGCATGTATCGTTAGAATTGTTGAAGTTGAAAATAATTGTATTGATTAAACTTTCTGTTTTTTTCTAAGTTTTCATCATCAGGATGACGAAGTTTATACATAATCTTAAGAAGTGCACTGTAAAAATAAACACCGTTTTAAGCAACATATGAATGGGTTTTAAAAATTAAATAAACGAAATAACATTTATGAATATTTATCTTCCAAGTACTAGACGTTTATTAAAGGACATTCTTTAATAAACAAAAATAAACAGCCTTCGGTGTTATAGTGTAACAATACTTCGTTTATTTTATAAGAGTGAAAACACGTAATATCCAAACTATACCTATTTAATTATGTATATTGCATAAATGTGTAGAGTCTTAACTCTACATTGTAAGAGCGGTCTTTAATACATCGCTAGCGCTAAGGAGTTGTAGAGAATGCCTCTATCTTACTATCAAAAGGTCTTAACCGAAACACAACAATGCAGTGAATGGCTTCTTTTTTCAGAACAGTTAAAGCCAGCTATAAATATGAAAAAGCTTCCAGTGACAATAATAGCGAAACTGCTGGCGCTAAGAGACGGTATCTGTATGATTTATCGAGCGAGCAACGCGCAGCTGTGTTCCGGCTCGAAGGGCGGCTCTTACAGTTCCACGCAGAACTTTTAATGACTATATCGGTGCAGTTCATATAAATACTATTATAAAAATCGCTAATCTTCTCAAATATTTAAGGATACAGTAAATATCTACATATGTGCTTGGATAGATATTCAAACTATTTGGACAGTTAGTATGTTGTATATTTATATAATAAAATTGTAGAGTTCTGTGTACTTATAAATTTCAAAGTCATACAGTTAGAATTTTATATTAAAAGATACTATGTGACGAAGAGGGAATATACATACATCTATAGTGCTATACTCAATCTATAGACTTATTTCAGTGTAGAGTTGGTATCCGAAGTGGTGGTAGTTTCATTCTGTCGTACAAAATGTGTTCTAATGAACCAATTTTGAATAAATGACATTAGAATTTGAATTTGAATATTTCATACTAATTCATACAATATAACGAAAAACAAGTTTTAATTATTTATTTACACCACAAAGTACAATATTTATTTACACTACAAGATTGAACAACAATTAAAATACATAAAATACAAAACAATTAACCTCTTAAGTACGGCGGAACTTTACGCGGGGCTGTTTCTCGGTACGGCAGAGTTCAGAGCGAATTACGTGTGAATAATACGGCACTGCAACGTGTGACGGATAATGCTGTTCTTTACACAAGTACATTGGAATGGAGTGTTTGATGATTAAATTCGTTTCGAGAGATGGCATCCGGGAAAGCCAGTATAGTCGTGCTCAGTGCCTAAGAGCTTAATAATAATATGACATAAAATAAATATTTTCAATAGCCGATATAGGGGTATATGATATTGGAACACGTAAAGAAAAAAAATGGTGCTCGCCTTATACCTACATGATTTGTAATAATATCGAATATAAAATATACCGATATAGGCCGCTAAACCGGAGCTAGGCGCAGCTCAATGCTCTAGCCGTAGCAGCGTAGGCGGTGCTAGAAGCTGTGCTCTATGATCCCCAACCCGCATGCCCAACGTGGCGATTATGGATATAACCCTTCAGGGAAGGCCTCCAGCAGTGCACTACAATATGCTGATGACGATGAATACAACTCCACTTCAATAGCAAAAAGAAATAATCGATATTTCATCCGATATTCGAAAAGCAGTATAAAGAATATGCGAACAATGTATACGTCACAATCTTGAGTATTAAAATGCAAAGGACCAGTCTAAGTTGAACCGGCACACTTCTTAATTAATTCCTCCGACGCCCAACAGAAACAAAAGGTAGAGAGTTTCGCAACGCTCGATTTGAGATACGACCACAAAAAAAAATGTGGCTAACCAGACCCGGAGCGGCGCCTGGACGAAACAGTAGTTCAAATGGTGAAACTCGATACGATTGCTTGTAGAGATTACACACTGGTTTTTATATTGAATTTCTTATACACCAAGTGTTAACCGTGGCGTTGGGTGCGGTATTAATCAAAATTAAAATACGTCGAATTGCAAGTTGCAACTGAATATGTGAACGATTTTTTTTTATTTATAAAAGTACGTTATACTGAATAACATCCAAAGTACAACGAAAGTAATTTCCACTGAAAAAGTCAATATTGAGCATCGGTATTTTACAGTACAACTTGTAATAGACCCTAGCCAAGCAATACGATATGACATATTTATCAATAGATGGCGTTGTATCTAAAAATGCTATGTAATTACTCAACTATATCACAACTGATTCGTCCGATTAGAAATATGGATACATATGAAATTGGTTATAATATAAACTCTATATTGATTTAGATTTAACATATGTATGGAACGTTTTTAGAGGTAATTTAATAGAAGTTAATATTGCCGAGAATGTAAAAGACCCTTTACAGTAGCATTGTTGGGATTCCGTGAACGGGCACACACGAGTGAATCCTTCGTTTTGAATAACTGCGCTGCGGATTGTGATGGACCCAACCGCTAAATTTGAGATCTGGTGTGCGATGTGAGTCTTTTTGGAATTCCGTATTGAGTTCTAGATAGTTTTTTGTTATTCCATAATAATAGTATATTTGGGACTTCACAGATAATCCATAATCTTCGAAAACAAAAGTGCATTATTTAGTGGCAGAGGTTACATTTTATTGCAAGTCATCAAAACATGACACAAAACAGGATAATATGAAAGTATTTATTGTGAAACAAACATCAATACATTTCAAGTTTAAGAATTTTTATATCGTCCTCTCACTTTAGTATAATCAAGTCCGAATCCCATACATGACACCGAGTTTTCAAAATTTCAGATTACTCAGCTTAAAAAGTATCTTCATTGTCTAATGTGACTAAAAAATTAACTACACTTGGTTAACTATTGTTGTACAAGTCCGGTGTGAAAATGTTCTACTGTACTGTATCAATATTGATAAAACTGTATTCTGTCATGATCGACCAGCTGAGTTTCAATCACCTTGAAAATAAATTAAAAATATTTGTAGTAAATCCGTAAAAAGCAATGAATCACTTCAAAGTAGCATAATAGTAAGACAAGTAATTAAAAATAGACCTATCAAATTTGCTCCTCATAGAAATAAATGATAACTTTAATAAGTCATTATCTATATTATCGTAGACAGACTATAAGGTGTGAACATTGTGTACTGTCCTGTGATTATTCGATTTTAGAATCAACGATTCGAGAAAGATTAAAATTGAACTATCAATCGAAGATTTGAAAGTGGTTGAATTTTCACAAATTTTTTAAGTCAGGTTCACCTACAAACGTTAGGTTAGATATCAAGTACAATAGTAATCGTTGTTTTACTGCTCCCAAGGTCTATAAACTCACTAAGATACAAAGCGTTTGTTTGAATGTCTATTTGCTCTATATTATTTTTTAGACTTTGACTGCCTCGTTGGTCGTGTTGGTTGCGAGTGCGACTGCTGAACGGGAGGTTCTGGGTTCGATTCCCGGGTCGGACACTACTAAAATTTTCTAATTTAGATTTTCTATAGTGGCTCAGAGTCTGGATAGGTGCCCGGTATATGGCAATAGGCTCACCATCTATTCCATCGTGGGACATAAAAGTCACTGGTGAAACGTGGGAATGTTCTACATTCCTCTGCCTACCTCTCCGGGGATTACAGGCGTGAAGTTACTTTTTTTT
>DWDW01001260.1:0-11997 GCA_018245635.1 Mimoniades versicolor eupheme
TTATCTTTAAACGTATAGTGCCTCTCATTTAATATTTTGCGCCTACAACAACATATCAAAAATATTTTTAGTTCTCGAATTTCGCGCGCACATCCCCTCTGATCGGGGCGGCGATAAGGTGGGGGATAGGGGTGGTTATTGTTGCGAAATCTGGCAGTGTCGCGATAAGGTCCGAAGGGTGCAGACGCCTGCAACGGCCAGAGATAAGCTGTAATGCGATGCGGCCGGGGGACGTCGGAGTTGACTTTATGACGGAGTGTACCGGGAAAAGGAGCGTTTAAATTTGAATAATGCTTTTAGAGAACGTTTGGGTTTAATGCCATGAATGATGGCTTGAGCTTACATACGATACATGATATCGTAGTGATTAATCAATCAATTCTGTTTCAATAGGTGTGTTTAAGACTAAGAGAGTATGTTTAGTGAAAACCTATTTTAATACATTTAAGAATAAATCGTAACTCCTGGCGCGACGATATAATTAAAATAATTTTACACACGGACGAAAAGACAACTATTTCTTTTTTATTTTCCTCGACAATCGCATGTCCAGTTTTGTGTAACTATTTATCTACATATAAGTTTTATAGCTAAAATATAAAAGTTCAGTTCCTGACTCTCCTCTGTCAATAAGAATAGCATGTCTAGTAAACATTCTCAATCACTAAATGTTCCACATGACTGCCTCGGTGGTCGAGTCACGAGTTCGATCACCGGGTCGGCCAGAGTGTTATCAGTTTTATATGATATGAAATTCCCAGTAGTAACGTGGAGCCTGGATCTGGGCCAGATGTGCGGCAATAACTTCACCCCCTATTACTTGGAACAGACGTATAACATAACGAATAGAAAGTGAAGAAACACTGGCATAAATTTATGTTATGCTTGTCGAAAAAACACAAGTAATCGGTATTCGGTAGCGATAGATATTCGAAACGAGAGCGATAGATATTCGAAGCGATATGCGATAGCGACATTAATCATTCAGTAACGCAAATGAACATTATGGTGCAGATGAGCTCCTCCGCATAAATAAACTGTCTAACTCATGTATATTTTACGTAACATAAAACTTAACATCACGCCTGTAATCCCCGAAGAGGCAGCCAGAGGGGAGTGGTACACCCTCACGTTTCACCAGTTACTTTTACGTCCCACTATGGAGCAGGCCTATTGCCATACACCGAGCACATATCCAGACCCCGAATAAATCTAAATTAGAATAAATCCAATAGTGCCCGACCTTGTATTTGAACCCAGGGCCTCCCGATCGGCAGTCGCTCTTGCAACTAACACAACCAACGAGGCAGGCAATATTATCAAATTTATATTTTACCATTCGGTTTTACGCCTAGCTTACATGTGGGTACCAATATACACATATAGTATAGTACATATGTATATACACATATATACAATTCGTTGTTCCACTTGTTAACTGTCGACGAGACCTTGCAACCCATCCGGGTTTCTACCTCATTTGCCTGCCTCTGTCTAAGCGTCAATCACACAGCAGACAAAAAATAATCAATGATTAATTGATTGATTAATGAGGACGAGAGTTCATTCAAAAAGCGGGCCGACTGGTTTGGCTAGTTTTTACATTGAACTTTGCCCTCGACCAGCGAAAGGTGATGAGTTGGGTAAGCGAACTACCTATCCACACGATCCTTTTTTTATTGCTAGCAGTTAAATTAGGCATATTATATTGAAAGTATAAACTACAGGATGATTTAAAAAAAAATGTAATAAAACAACTGCCTGCCTCGTTGGTTGTGTTGGTTGCAAGCGCGACTGCCGATCGGGAGGTACAGGATTCATATCCCGGGTCGGGCAATACTAGTTTTTTTCTAATTTAGAATTACTAGAAGTGGCTCGGAGTCTGTATATGTTCCCGGTGGGATGAAAACATAACGGGTGAAACGTGGAAGTGCACTACACTCCTTTGCCAACGTCTTCCGGAATTACAAGCGTGAAGTTAGGTATGTAACAAAATAAGTGTTCATATTACAAACAATAAAATATTAATTCAGAGTGGATTTCGTAATGAATATTGCAGGATTTTTTAAAAATTAAGCGATTTTTTTAAAGAAAATTTACTTAGCATCGAGATCGGCAAAGACACCTGATGGAGAACAATTTCTTTTATTGATAGACACAACATTAATGGTACGCTTTGTGGGTTGTAGGCTTCGAAGAATGGGTCTGATAGACACTTTTTTGAAGAGCCCCTTACCAAAACGCTTTGAAAACATCCGTTTAAAAAAGTCTATTTCACAACATTGAAATGCAAAATATGAAAGAACATGCAATAAAATGCAATAGGATAAAGCAGATCTTTTAATTTGTCATTAAGCCAGAAACAATTGGCATAACCTTTCACTGATGAGCCCGATTTTCTTGTCCTTGCAATGTTAACTATAATCGTTTATAATTAAACTTCGTATTCTGTGTTCAATAAAAATATTTTAAAATTGTTAGTAAAGGGTCGTTAGCCCAATGCGACACTCTGCGGGAGTAACAACAAAGGTTTGAAGGATCAAACCTAGCATTAGTTATGGTTCATTTTTATCTCAGAATGGTATTACAGACAGCCAGGTATATGTACCTACCTACAACAAGAGTTTTTATTTTAGTGCATTAAATGGCTTATAATCAACTATACTTTTTCTCCTTTATTCTTCCTCATATACCGTTATTTTCACAAGTATCAAGATTACAAAATCCTTCCGTCAAGTTACAAGTGTTGTTCAAATAGACAACTCGAAGGCATCTTATCAAATACTTTATTATTTTTCCTTTATCGGAGGTAATTTCAGCAATAAACTATACCAAGGGTGGGACCCCACGTCATAAATTTCGAGAACACATTAGAACACCGCCCATTAGCAGAGGAATTGCCCCAAAATGCCTGAAACATGTGTCCAACGGCGACCTGTCATCGGGGCCGCCAGCACAATGGCCCGCAATTGTTAGAATTATAATTTTTCTGTTGTTGGCAACACGGCGACAGACGCGCGCCGCGGGACGCCGCCACGCCCCCCCACCCCTGTCGCCGATTTGTTTTGTGCGCAACTCTGTGCAGACAAGATAGAAAAACTACACATACTATTTTGCCTAATAGCATAACGTATCTCAGAGACAAGTAAACCTATATAACTATTAGGGAAAACTATATCGACATCTAATTTACAACACATTTATTAACCAAAGTACATCCGTGTTCCTCATCATCAGCTCTATCACCGTTCACCTCTTGTAGACGGGTCTTCACACGGAATGAGAGAGCAAGAGAATCAGCATCTACAGACATAACGCCGCAGTACAAACAACGTAACTATTGAATATCTTACTCAACGATAATACATACATATAATACAATGATAATTTTACTCAAACATAACCAATGTTGTTCACCTTAATCGTAACATAAGTAAAGCCTACTACAATAAAGGTAAAGTAAATTCATAATTTTATATCACACTCCAAACAAAGGCAATAATGAATATGTTTCGGAATTACCATAAACAAATTGTAGCAGTGTATGGCGCTTCTATGGGAAGTGCCTTAAGTATGCTATGGCAGCCGTGGTCGGAATACGGGTAGGATGCAACTAGCAAGGGTGCACGGAGACGCATGTTTTGTGCAATAATTAGACCTGTTACAATGATTGTGGCGCGCACCGCGGGCCTCAATCATCATAATCGCGACGTTAACTGGCGGTTGCCGGGAAAAGGTTAAAAGGGTGGTGTTACTCATTAATAAAGAGCGGTTACATTTTGTTTAACTGTACCATGTTTTGGTCAGCAGATTGTTATCTGATAGATATAATGGATAAAAAACGTAACATCACGCCTGTAATCCCTGAATAGGTAGTTAGGAGAGTGTAGTACCTACACTCCGACGTTTCACCAGTTACGTTTAAGGTTACTAATTACGTTACCGAATAGGTTGTCGGTTTATTGCCATACACCGTAGAGAAATCTAGACTCCGAGTTAGTACTAGATGTAATGGATTTTATGAGTATTTCTTAAAGTTCACCATCGGTCTGGTTCCGTCCTCAGCTGGACGTGGGCCTTCCCAATAGATTTTTGGCCACAATCCCCACGATGGGCTTGCAGGTGGAGACAATACTAATAAAATATACATTAATGTATATAATTAACTTCCTCATTGGTTGTGTAGGTTGCAAGCGCAGCTGCCGATTGTGAGGTTCAAATCCCGGGTCGGGCACTACTGGATTTTTCTAATGTAGATTTTGTAGCTGTGGCTCGGAGTCTGGAAATGTGTGGCAACAGGCTCACGTCCTATTTCATATCGGGACGGAAACGTAGCTGGTGAAACGTGGGAGTGTACTACACTCCTCTGTCTCCCTCTTCGGGGATTACAGGCTTAATGTTACGTTTAATGAATATAATAGAGGCGATAGAAGCCAAGAGCACATCACATGGGAATCTTTAGACTCTGCCTACCGCTTAATATACACCTTACAATATGCTTGTAAGCGGCAAAATTTAAACACGTCAATAATAAAACATATTTTATACTAATACACATTATTGAACAACACAAAAATGGCTGCTCTACAAAAAGATTACATCCCTCCTGTTCGAACATTCTTAACGAAGTGGTTAAAATTTCGCATCGCTCTCGAACGCACTCGAAGCCCTCGTGTGTCTGCGCGCAGCTGGACGCGCCGTGCGAGCGGCGATGCAACATATGACCACAATGAAATCTCCACTGAAGTATTTGTTACGGCAATATGTCAAGCAAATGGTACGCTCCGTTTCTTATATTCCTATGTATAGTCATTCAAGACATGAATAAGCACTTTCTAGGCAAGCGTGCTTCTTCCTAGGCTGCATCTCGTTTACCGTCAGCTGCGGTAGCAAATAAAGTCTAGAATTTTGTTTAATATAAAATAAAGTAGCTTACATGATCATGCATTTGCCTGAGCGCTCAGTGCGTCTCATATAAGTGTGATATCATATAAGTACGGTATATACATGGTGCGTACACAAAACGGGACGGCATAAGTTCTACTGGATCTGTTTCAAGAACTTTGCTATGCACTATACTTAATGTAATCCGTTTATTTGAAAACTAAACATATTTGTTTAAATAAATATCAGTTATATGTATGTATTTGTTATTCACTTAATTAAAAATTGATATGTTTATTATAAAAATAAATATAAGTTATTCATTTAATCTTTAATTAATGTCCTATGTGTTGTTCATTGTATTTTCAGTTGATCTTAATTCTTAAGTTTTCAAACATTTTTTGATACCGAATTGTAACATAGAATGAAACTCACTTAAGCATTCATACTAACTTATCTTACACACATATTCGTATATACGAGTACGAGTACGTCACAGCGCGCACTGAGCACAGCGGGTTGCAACCCCGCCGCGAGCCAAAATATTGTTAAGGGCTCTTCAACCCTGCTACAATATGGAGGATAATTTGTACAACACCCTCTAGTTTCAAGAGGTTAGTGGATCCTTTGTGCAGTAATGAATATAAGCTTTTAATGTTACTGAAGTATAAAGTGAAACTGCAGGCCGTATCGTGTTGGACGGGGCATCAGCACACACAGCAAGCGGATCCTAAGCGCCTGTTCTGTGCTAACCAGACGTCTGTTAAACTACACATTCATGTTAATATATACTTTAACAGATATCTTTTACAAATAGGCAAAGAACAAATGGCAGTTCTCATCACATAAATATGTACTCGACGTAGGAATTGAACCTACGACCCTTGACTTAGTTTTCAGATTCATCAAATACTCGACGAAAGGATCAGTTTACATTAGACATTTGCGTCTTATCTCAAACAGAACTAAAATCTTCCAACCTTACTACAATCCAAGGATCATCAATACATCATACCTACAATCAAATCAAGGATTTAAAAAAGTTAATAAATTATCCCTGCTGTACGGTGTATAAATTATTCAAATGTATATTTATACTCATTGTTTCTGCAACGAGTATATCATGAGCAAATATGTATAGATAGCTTTGCTATTATACAAGCATTTGCTATTCAAATCCTTGACAAATAGAGCCTCCCCACAGGACAATCCCGTTCTGTACTACATACAGTCCGTTATTGTAAAACGAGCTTTATTGTCATGCAATTAAAGTATAGAAGCCGGTCAGTGTACAGATGGATTTGCGTTGTAAACTGTATTTGATCAATAATGAGTTATATGTATATTATCCGTGGATTTACTGTGCACATTGCTAAGTTTTGATGTATTATTCACCAACCGTCTTCTGAAAGGTAGGTGTCAGTATTTAAAAGTCTATACTCGTATTAATATAAATATTATCACGACTCGTACAAAGCAAATACTAAATGCAAAGGTGCCTATTGTTTTAATTTATTTTCTTACAATTAATTAATGGCCTCGTTGGTAGTCTTGGTTGCAAGTGCTACTGTCAGTCGGGAAGTCCTGGGTTCGATTCCCGGGTCGAGCACTACTAAATTTTTCTACTTTAGATTTTCTAGTAGTGGCTCGGAGTCTGGATACATGCCCGGTGTGTGGCAATAGGCTCACCACCTATTCCATCGTGGGACTTAAACGTAACTGGTGAAACATGGGAGTGTTCTACATTCCTCTGCCTACCTCTTCGGAGATTATAGGCGTGATGTTACGTTTTAATTAATTAAATTTTCTTCTTATAATATAATATTAAACAAAATAAAACACTAGATTAGAAATAAATTAATGTAAAATGAACATAATTATACGGTACCTTCATTATTAAATGAAATTAAAAGTCATGTTACTGTATCAGAATTAAATAATGTATTTATTAATATTAATCACTTTTTAGCAAAATATCTCTGAATCTAGCTAAATCAATTTAGCGTTATTTCAACATTTTGTTTTTAAATTAATATTTCTGTTTTAAGTAAATAACACGTCTACGTTTCACATACACGCACTAAATATATATGTATATTTATGAATTGTATAATAATAATGATAACAATAATGAATGTTTTACCTTCATTATCATTAGCGCCACCATCGATCTGACTGTGTCCGTTCAATGGTGGACATAGTCTCTCCTACTGCGTGACGTCACGCTCGCTCCTCGGCTCGCGTCAACCACCAACATTAACTATGAATTAGAGATTTGTTATTCAAAAAAATTACTTTCATATGACTGACCATCTATACACCCCTATGAATACGTGATCACGTGATCAGGTGGCGTGGCCGGCGACGCGGGAAGTACCTACCTCATCTACATGCGAGGGTCAAACTGTTTGATATTTGCGCAAATCGAGGTCGCCTTGCCATCGCGTTATTGTCTAAACAAAAACTTATATATAAACACCCTTAAATTAAAATTTCTTATCCTGTCATCACGCCAGGTTCGTTATTGGGTAGGCAGGAAGCACCGAAACCAAATATCCATGTCCTCAGAGACATCACGTGCTCAATCTACTTTTATCACTTTGTATATCTGCAAGTCAGCTTAGGAAACGATTAAAAAACATAATTAAAACTTCAGTGAAAACAAGGTAAAATTAATTATGTTTAATATTTACCGTTTTCCTAAATTCAATATAATAAAGTTACCTCAAAGTTATTGTTTTGGTAACAGAAATATTACATGTACATACGTAGGTATGTACGTATGTACATGTAATATTTCTGTTACCTGTGTATATATGTATGTTAAATTTATGTTCCATGCTTGTACGTAGGTACAAGCATGGAACATAAATTTAAATCGATAATAGTATAAACGAATTTATGATGGCTTTTAAAAGGGACTTCAGTTTCAATTGGCATTACTAACGTCTACTATAGACTGCATCATTTGGTATCAGGTGGTCTGATATCAGCTTCATTAAAAAATACCAATTTAATAGAGTTCGGTTACGTTTAAATTAAAATACCTAGGATAATAGTATAATAGTAAGTTATTCATGCCAACCCTCAAACTAGCTTGATGAAATAATAATAAAATCACTATAATTTTCTCTTATAATTTAATTATCTCCTTACTCTACATGTATTTCTATAAGCTGTAATTGCGCTGACAAGTTCGAAAACTCAGACCTAATCGAAAACAAGCCCACTAATTACACACCGCCTGTACACGATTTTGACAGATTTTACCCAAAATCGCAACAAAGGACATCCGAGACCAACGTCAAAAATGTCTATAATTTCGTCCCAGTTCCGCCCTCAACAGAACATAATCAGTAACTCGACGCTTACATTTCAGTTTCCGATACGATATACTATAACGTTTGAGCACAGATTATCCAATCAGTTAAGATAAAGGACACGCTTTTTTATATTTAGCATTTTAATACGTCGTAAGTATAAAAATTACACCAACGTAATATAAATCTTCTATCTCTGTGATAAGTGTCATTATTAATTGTTGGTTGAAACTAGAAAAATACGTTTTATAAAGCTGTGACTGGCTGTCGCGTGCAAGAGACGCGCGCGTGGCAGTCACGTGATTGAGATTAGACCGCGCATTCACGTCGCGCGCACAAAGCGCGGGCTTCGCGGGCGAAACGTCAATTGTGTGCGGCTTGGGGGCGGGGGGCAAATTCGCTAAGTTCGGTCGGATTCGAATTATAAATGCGAACTAACGCTGTTTATTTGCATATCCCACGGGCGTTCGAATCCTTTTCGCAGTTTTCAATCGAAACAAATTACTTTATGCACATTGTATCGTATAAGTAAGCGAATATATAAAAAGATTGTTAACTGTTACATTTGATATATTAATTGTTAGACTCGGTTAATGATGTCATCGTAGAATGTACGAGTTTAACTTGTCGTTGCTTTCATACGGTCCTTCAAAATTGTCATAGTCTGCGACGTTGGCACACTTCACGCAGTTTAGAAAATACGCTGCAGAATGCTAGGATTTGCATGTTTCCTCGCGATGGTCTTTCTCCGTTACAGCAATACTCATTATAATCTTAAAAGATAATAATTAGGATAAAAGAAATATTAAACCAGAAAATCTACGAAGCAGAAAAGATATCCCTAAATGATTATTGTTATAGGTATTATATGTATGTATATTATGTCTCGTTGGCCGCATTCGTTGCAAGCCGATCGAGACGTCCCATTCTCGGGTCGGATTCTATTGGATTTCTCTAACTTACATTTCTTAGTATGGCAATAGGCTCACCACCTATTCCATAGTCGAACGTTAACGTAACTATTGAAACGTCGAAATATACTACACTCCTCTGCCTACCTCATCGAGGATTACAGATGTGATCTTACGATTATACTATATCGTCACGCCAATTCCTTTTCTATGCATAGGCAGAGAGCACTGAATACCACATACGTCAATCCATGTAGACTCGGCGTGCTTCGTCTCCTGCGGTCTCAGTATTAGAAACAGATTTTTGAAAGAGTGTGGAAACATCAAACGGGGTGTTAAAAATAAATGAACAGTAAACAAGGCGTGTGTAAACACACTTGTACCATCAGCGCGGGCAAATAAATCAGGAGAAGACCGCGCGGGACCAGCTCCCCGGAGACCGACGCCCCGGCGCTACAGGCGGAGGGCCGTGTTTGGAGAAGACATAATGGTAAAGAAGAATTATCAAATAATTAATGATTAACCCTAGAAGTAGCACATTAGGTGTGTGAGGAGAGATATTTAGCACTCGGTGGACATCACTGTACCGCATCATCATTACGTATGTATATTAATTGTTACTATATATCTACTAATATTTTTGAATAATGATTATTTATAACTACGTAAATCGGTCAAATTATTGGAAAAAAATACTTCTAATCTAATTTTCTTCATCGTCGAGTCGATGGGTGATCTGAGTGAGCAGCCATCGCGGTGACAGGATCAGTCGTAACGTCCAGGGTGCGCCAGGCAGAGTATATGCATACTTAATCACACATAGTCTAATCTAATTACTTAGGTGTATTTAGTAATTATTATTTACAATAAGACGAATTTCAATCGAAGCAAAATCAAATTAATTTGCAACATTACAAATATCTCATTTGGATGGAAGAATAAAAAATAATGCCTCATCCATCCCACCCCCGGCGCTGTTCCGCGCGCGTAACCCAGCACGGCGTACGGCGCGTCTCTCGGGGCGGACGCATATTGCACTCATTTCATTATGTACATACGATTACTGCGATCCGCCCGCGCGACCCGCTGTCCCCTGTGGCATCGCGGTGACAACTATTAATCAGTGCATGAAGCGACCTGGCTCACTACACTCAAGCCTTTTCATACCAATAGTAATAATAATAATGGTCATTTTTATTATAACATCACGTAAGCTCTCTTATAGAATAGGCAGAGACGATCGAGTGCGAAATGTCTATCCTAACAGAGATGTTCTGCTTCTTGTACATTAAAACTCTCAGTTTCGGATAGGTACTTCCGAGTTCCACAACAGCCAGTGTGTAAGACACTCGCGAACCACCTTGTTGACTGGTGGAGAAGCCTTGGGTTCGATTCCCGGGTCGGGTATCATTGGTTATCTCACTTAGAGGTCTAACTTAAATTTCAGAGGAATGCAGAACACTCCCACGTTTCACCGGTTACGTTTACGTCCCACTATGGAATAGATGGTGAGCGTATTGCCATGCATCGGGCACATTTCCAGACTCCAAACCACTACTAGAAAATCTAAATTAGAAAATTTTGTAGTGTTCGACCCGGGATTCGAACTTGCAACAAATACGACCAACGAGGCAGTCACTACTTTAAGTTACAAGTGATAATTCACTTTAATTTTTTTATTAACCAATTATACCTAATATCTCACCTCAGTCATATCACATACCTTAGTCATATTTTCTTATTTATAGCTAAGATTACTTATATCTAACTAATTCCTTACCAAAATTAAATGGGATCTATCGCTATGGGACCGGGCAGCGCAGGGCTGTTAATCATAACCAGTTTAGGGGTGGCGAGGGGCGAGAAATGACAATTACAATCAGAATGTCAGACACGCCGGCTACTATTAATTTTGGTATTCAAACACGTTTTATTGTCAAACTGTTTTTAAATAGCCCATATTTTGAAGAGGGCGTGCTTTAGAAAATTGTAGTATGAAGAATTGAATTTTTTTTTGTGGGAATTTAATTAGGAATTTTTTTTTAAAATTATCTTTATTTCTATGAATTACTAGATAAATAGTGGCCAATTATATAAATAAAAAAACAGATTCAAGCTAGAACACGAACTGGAGGCTCCCAGAGGGGTTTATTTCTAATCACTAGGCTGCCAGCGCCACTGCTGTTATTCAAGAATAAATAAACGAATCTGGCATTGTTGAAAAAACAAATATCAACCTACAAAATTGCGGTGATAATTACGTAATTTTGCATACGATCAACGGTCCGGATAACCAGCACGGACCGGATTATCGAACCGGAACAGACGGTTAGCAGCTGCTCTCCCCTGGACGCTTATATCTTCATAGATGTCGTCAGCAGCTACGTAGAGTTGCTACGCTACGTCAGTATTGAAAGAAATCAATTCCTACATCTTCTGCATAATACCTAAATACTCATATAGGTAAATATACGAAATTTTTTAAAGTTAATCCCTAACACATTAGCGATAAATCTTAACATTCAGTCTTTCATTTTTACCATCAGTTTATTTTTATTTATTATTTATTTATTCTCTTTATTTGTACACCAATAGAAACATAATAGTATTTAACTTCTAAGCATACAAAAGGCGGCATCAATCTTTTTAAGAAGAAAGTTACAATTGGAGAAACATTCAAGTGCGTTCCATTTTTCATTTTTATCGGCGCCGGGTTTAATGAGTAGTTGCCTGCGCTGGTTATGACGCGACGTATTATTTACAGTGGCGGTTCGTTTCTCGGTCCACTAGTCGTAATAACCTCGGGGAATACGCGGCGCACAGCCGCCAACACCCGCCCGCCTGCGCGCGGACACGTGCGCTTCGATTTCTTAGGGCAATAT